>OU343220.1:3270279-3318927 GCA_910596185.1 Chrysanthemum makinoi
AGCATTTGACATGGACACTGAAAGTTTAAAATTGCATGTTGACCAAGATAACCAAGAAACCTTTTCAGGGTGTTAGTCGTGAGACTACGCTCTTGGAGCTTATACACAGTGACCTATGTGATTTGCATGCCACTATCTTTGGGGAATAAGAAGTACTTTGTGATATTTATTGATGATGCTTGTAGGTTTTGTTATGTCTATCTGTTACATTCCAAGGATGAAGCATTAGATAAATTCAAAGTGTTTAAAAATAAAGTTGAATTGCAACTTGGGTCCTTGATCAAAATATTAAGGAGGAGATAGGGATGGAGTACATGGATACTCTGTATTTCACTTGTTGGTATAATCCATGAAACGACTGCTCCCTATACTCCTCAGCAAAATGGCATTTCTGAAAGGAAAAACAGGGTGCTGAAGGAGATGGTTAATTCCATGTTGTCCTATTCAGGACTGAGTCAAGGGTTCTGGAGTGAAGCTATGTTAACAGCTTGCTATTTATTAAATAGGTTCCTAAAAGAAAGGAACAAGGTTACACCTTATGAACTCTGACTAAAGGAAACCCAACCTGAACTATCTCAGGGTTTGGGGTTGTAGGGCTATTGTAAGACTCCCTGATCCAAAGCTGAAAAGTTTGAGTGAAAGAGGCATTGATTGCATCTTTGTTGGATATGCTGAGCATTCCACGGCTTTTAGGTTCTATGTTATTGAACCTAATGAATATGTTTCAATTAACTCCATAATTGAATCAAGGGATGCAAACTTTGATGAGAATAGATTATCATCAGTCCCTAGACCAAGTCAGAGGATTCCTAATGGAACTCATGACACTGCTGTATCAGAGGTCCCTGATGAAGTATCATCAGAGGTCCCTGATGAGGTTGTGGTTCAACAAGCTGAACCTGTGCTCAGAAAGAGCAAAAGGGTCGACTCAAAAGTCATTTGGACTTGAGTTTCAATTATACTTAATTGAAAGAACAAGGGATGAGGTCTCTGACCAATACTCCTATTGCTTCATTGTTGAGGATGATCCCAAGACATTTGAAGAAGCAATGAAGTCACAGGATATTGCTTTCTGAAAAGAAGCAATAAATGATGAGATGGATTCCATCATGGGCAACAACACTTGGGTGTTGGTTGATCTATCACCAGGTTGCAAACCTCTGGGTTGCAAATGGATTTTCAAAAAGAAAATGAAGGTAGATGGAACTATTGAAAAGTTCAAGGCTAGACCAGTCATTCACGGCTTTAAACAAAAGTCAGGAATAGACTATTTTGATACTTATGCCCCTGTGGCTCGTATCAGTACCATAAGACTGCTGATTACTTTGGCAATAATTCACAATCTGATTATTCATTAGATGCATGTGAAGACAGCTTTCTTGAATGGTGAACTGGATGAGGAGGTTTATATGAACCAACCTTAGGGCTTCATCTTGTCTGGCAATGATAACAAGGTGTGTAAACTGATTAAGTCTCTTTATGGACTTAAGCAGGCACCTAATCAATGGCATCAAATATTTGATGAAGTGGTTTTGTCTAGTGGTTATGTTCTTAACCAAGCTGACAAATGTGTATATATAGCAAATTTGATGAATCTGGTAAAGGAGTCATCATTTGTCTATATGTTGATGACATGTTGATCATTGGCACTGACCAAAAATCAGGTGACCTGACAAAGGAATTTTTGTCATCAAGGTTCTCCATGAATGATATGGGGGAGGCTGATGTTATCCTTGGTATACGGATTAAACATGAAAGTAAAAGAATTTCTATCTCTCAGTCTCATTATATTGAGAAGGTGTTGAGGAAATTCAATTACTTTGATTGTACTCCAGTGAGTACACCTATGGATACATGTGAGAAGCTGATGCCTAATAATGGCAAGGCGGTATCTCAACTTGAGTATTCTAGGGTAATTGGCTACCTGATGTATGCCATGACTTGTACAAGACCTGATATTGCATTTGCAGTGGGTAAACTGAGCAGGTATACTAGTAATCCTAATGCTCATCACTAGAAAGTAGTTCAGAGGGTACTAAAGTATCTGAAGAGAACTATGGATTATAGTCTCTCATATACTGGTTATCCATCAGTGTTGGAAGGTTACACTGATGCAAGTTGGATCCGTAACACTAAAAGATAATTCGTCTACCAGTGGTTGGGTATTCCTACTTGGTGGAGGTGCAATTTCTTGGGCATCCAAGAAGCAAACTTATATCACCAGTTCAACAATGGAATTGAATTTGTGGCTGTTAGCAGCTACTGGGTAAAGAAGTGAATGGTTGAAAAACTTGCTTATTGAGATTTCTATTGTGGCCTAAACATATAGCCATATCTTCTATCCGTTGTGATAGTGCAGCTACAATGGCTAAGGCTTATAGCTAGATGTACAATGGTAAGTCTAGACACTTAGGTGTCAGACATAGCATGATTCTTGAGCTTATCATGAATGGGGTGGTTTCTATAGAGTTTGTTAGATCTCAACAAATTTAGCTGATCACCTTTGAAGGGATTAGCTAGAGACTTGGTTATAAAGCTGCTAAAGGATATGGGTTTAAGTCCAACTTAGTCACTTGAATGCTAAGACACCAACCTCCTCCTGAGGAAACTTGGGAGCTGAGTTCAATGTGAAAGTGAACATTCGTGACTGGAGCACATGTTTTATATTAATCCCAAGTTGTGCTCAGAAACTGCTGCAAGGAGGTGAAGTCTTTACTTCTTAATGGTTAATTCTTGAAAAGTGCTTGGCAGGAGCATGAATAAAGAGGAACCACCTATGTGAATGTTGAACTTTTTCCGCTTCAGGGAGCTTTGGACTTTTGGCTCTTACAACATTTATGAATTTGGATATGGACACATGGATTGTATAGTGTCAGGAGCTTTTAAGTGTTTGAAACCTTGTGTGTATTTTATCTTCAGGTATTCAAATGGGTTGAAGGTTCAATTCTTAGAACACCCTGATTCTTGAATATTTGAACGTGTAATGTACTAAGATGGAAATTCAATCCTAAGGATATTTTCATTTATGCACATGTTTTGTTTAATGTTTGTTTTTCTTGCAAATGAAGTGAACTAAATTTGGGGAGGATTGTTGGAAAATTTAGTGCACTTGTGGGATTAGTTCACACCTGGCTTTTGGTAAGGAGGTACGGAGTGTACACCCGTGAGGTCCCTGAACACCCTGACTCAATAGTGGTTTGTGCTGGTAGTATTGGTTACTACTGATAGTGTAGTAACTGATGGTTCCTGCTGGCAGTGTTATGGTTTCTGCTGCTAGTGTATTGGTTCCTGCTGGTAGTATTGGTTCCTGCTGCTATTGTGTAATGGTTCTACTGGTAGTATTGCAGTGATTAATTTGTAACAGCTTTGACTCATTCAAGTGACTGTTATGACTGCTTTATGACCACATTTAATTTGTCATGTAACCACTATTTCTATGATAATGGAGGTTTATTATGGGTGATTAATTAGCTGTTAATCATACATTATGTCCATTGATTAGTGTTGAGTGTTCTCTACTATAAATAGAGAGTGACATCTTCAGCTTGAAGACACACTAAAAAAGTAAAATACCAGGAGAAACAAACTGAAAGCTAAAACAGTTATATGCGCAAGGGTTATTGATTTGTGCCTATTTCAATAACTAACATTTGGTCTTATCCCAAGTAGATATTCGTACAACCCAGGCATAGGGTCGAATAGTTTACTTTGGAAAGTGATCACACGATTCCAAGTGATATCCGGTAACCACCTAGTGGTATTGCTGTTGCTACTGATTATCTTACCCTGTTCTAGGATTTACCACCAACAATCAAAGTAAACTATTTGTGATAATCAATGGCTGCTGCTGCAATGAAACATATGGCTTCAAACTTTGCCAAGCTTGATAAGTTTGAAGGGGTGGACTTTAGGAGATGGCAGAAGAAGATGCACGTCCTGCTGTCCAGCATGAGTGTGGTGTATGTGCTAACCACTCCTATTCCCGATGATGGGGATGATGCTACCGTGGAGCAGATCAGGAGGAGGAGCAAATGGGAGAATTATGACAACACAATATGCACATGGATGAGGCTATTTCAGTCTCTTGTGTCATTGACAAACTCCCTCCTTCTTGGAAAGATTTCAAGCATACCTTGAAACATAAGAAGGAAGAGTTAACTCTGGTTGAGTTGGGCAGTCATCTGCGCATTGAGGAATCTCTCAAGGCGTAGGATAATGACAAGCCAAAGAGTAGCAATGCTACTAGTGCATCTGTTGTCAATATGGTGGAGCAAAACAACTCCAACAGGTACAATGACAACAAAGGCAAACGTAAACATCATGAAAACACAAGGGCAGATACTAACAAGAAGGCAACACCTAATTTTTGGAAATGTGGCAAATCTGGTCACATTAAAAGGGATTACAAAGGTGTTAAGGTTGGTGGTAAAGCCAATGGATCAGGCAATAATGATTCAGGGAGTGGTGGTTTTTCCAACTCACTGAAAGGCCAGAATATGATTAATAACTCTTTTCAGATTTATTATGTTACATATGTATCTGAATCTCATTATGTGTAGGATGATGATGTTGCTTGGTGGGTTGACTCAGGTGCAACAGTTCATGTGTGTAAAGATAGAAGCTGGTTCAAGACTTATGAGTCACTGAATTATGGTTCTATTCTTCATATGGGAAATGAGTCAACAGCCTTGGTGCATGGTCATGGTTGTGTAGATCTTAGATTTAGTTCTGGAAAGATTGTAACTTTGTTTAATGTTATTCATGTTTTTGATATAAGGAAGAACTTGGTTTCAAGTAGTATTTTGAATAATCATGGATATAAACAAGTTATTGAGTCTGATAAATTTGTTCTTTCTAAGCATGGTGTTTTTATTGGTTTTGGTTATTTATGTAATCAAATGTTCAGGCTTAATATTGTCACTGATAGTGTTAATTCAGCCTTTGTGACCACCACTGACCTGACTGACTCTACCCTATGGCATGATAGACTTGGCCATGTACACTATAAAAGGATGCAAGATATGTCTAAGGATGGGTTAATCCCAGCATTTGACATGGACACTGAAAAGTTTAAAACTTGCATGTTGACCAAGATAACCAAGAAACCTTTTCAGGGTGTTAGTCGTGAGACTACGCTCTTGGAGCTTATACACAGTGACCTATGTGATTTGCATGCCACTCCCTCTTTGGGGAATAAGAAGTACTTTGTAATGCTTCTAGGTTTTGTTATGTCTATCTGTTACATTCCAAGGATGAAGCATTAGATAAATTCAAAGTGCTTAAAACTGAAGTTGAATTGCAACTTGGGTCCCTTATCAAAATATTAAGGACTGATAGGGGATGTGAGTACATGGATACTCTGTATTTTCAGTCTGTTGGTATAATCTATGAAACGACTGTTCCCTATACTCCTCAGCAAAATGGCATTTCTGAAAGGAAAAACAGGGTGCTGAAGGAGATGGTTAATTCCATGTTGTCCTATTCAGGACTGAGTCAAGGGTTCAGGGGAGAAGCTATGTTAACAGCTTGCTATTTATTAAATAGGGTTCCCAACAAAAGGAACAAGGTTACCCCTTATGAACTCTGGACTAAAAGGAAACCCAACCTGAACTATCTCAGGGTTTGGGGTTGTAGGGCTGTTGTAATACTCCCTGATCTAAAGCTGAAAACTTTGGGTGAAAGAGGCATTGATTGCATCTTTGTTGGATATGCTGAGCATTCCAAGGCTTTTAGGTTCTATGTTATTGAACCTAATGAATATGTTCCAATTAACCCCATAATTGAATCAAGGGATGCAAACTTTGATGAGAATAGATTCTCATCAGTCCCTAGACCAAGTCAGAGGATTCCTAATGGAACTCATGACACTGCTGTATCATAGGTCCCTGATGAAGTATCATCAGAGGTCCCTGATGAGGTTGTGGTTCAACAACCTGAAGCTGTGCTCAGAAAGAACAAAAGGGTCAGGACTCCAAACTCATTTGGACCTGAGTTTCAATTATACTTAATTGAAAGAACAAGGGATGAGGTCTCTGACCAATACTCCTATTGCTTCATTGGTGAGGATGATCCCAAGACATTTGAAGAAGCAATGAAGTCCCAAGATATTGCTTTCTGGAAAGAAGCAATAAATGATGAGATGGATTCCATCATGGGCAACAACACTGGGTGTTGGTGATCTACCACCAGGTTGCAAACCTCTGGGTTGCAAATGGATTTTCAAAAAGAAAATGAAGGCAGATGGAACTATTGAAAAGTTCAAGGCTAGACTAGTCATTCAGGGCTTTAAACAAAAGTCAGGAATAGACTATTTTGATACTTGATGCAGGTTTTACTGACCAGGTCTTAATATTTATAGTTTCTCACTATACCTATGGTCTACCCTAATGCACTAACGGGCAGTGTACCCAGTCGTGGTAGTGTGAGTAAATGGTAAAAGCCGAGGTCGTCCCAAGAGCTATGTGTGTCGGATAATTACTAAGTCTAATTGTCACAGAATATAAATGGTTTGATAGGTTTTAATTAATTAAACTACTAATGCATAATATAAAAGCAAATAAATGGTAGAAGGGAAATCAATAGAGGAATAGTGGTGCTAACCTAGTTAATCCTCCTAACTAGTAATGTTTACGTCTACTTACTTCTAATTACTTCAGGTGGGGTCAAATTCGAGAGGACAACATTTGGTCAATTCGCCCTAACCTATCAGCAAAGATGCCGCCACATGAGAAATCAGGCGCACCGTCATAAGTCCTATTGTTCGTGGTCCCCTAAGCGGAGTTATTAAGTACCGTTACATGCTAGATTCTAAATAGTGAGTGCCCGGCCGTTAGGAACTTAGACACTACACCCCCCAATTCTTAAGTTCATCCAAACGATAGGTGATCAGTTGGTCAAATCGCAGAAGTAGAAAGGGTCGTCAGTTGGTCATATCTTACCCTTACCGTCTCAGTCCGCTCACCTAGGGTCAGTTGGTCATATCTCCTAGGCAATTGGCCTCTACCGCCATTCAAAACTACCGAACCAGGGGTGACTACCAAAGAACTATGCATGCATACACTTAGAATTAATTGTACGGAAGTAAAGGTAAACGCAAAACAAAACAATTAAGGAATCATAACTAGGCTAGCACCAAAGGGTGCTTAGCCGCTCATATTAATCATGCACATTAATTCAATATTCGAGGTACGAAAACATGAATGAAAGTAAAAGAAATAATAAACGCTAAAGCTTATCGTAATGGTGTGACTCCTCCCTTGGAAACAGCTCCGTATGCTTCCCTAGACCTTCCTTGAGCTTTTCCCACGTTCTCAGAGTATTGTGTGTGGAATGGGATGATTAGAAATGCTGGAATTCGTGGGGTATTTATAGGCCAGGTCTGGTTACGGCGTAACCAAAAGATGAGTTACGCCGTAACCTTCTATTTCTCCGTAAATACACTAGATCAAGTAGTTACGGCGTAACCTTATATGTGGTTACGCCGTAGTCTTCAATAAACCTGGTTACGCCGTCATTGATGCAGTAGTTACGACGTAAGTATCAGCGGCGTGGAACCTCTTTTGACCGAATGGAGTTACGTCGTAATCTTTGGAAGGAGTTACGCCATAACCTCTTGATGAGTTAGACTTCAGGGTCACGCAATAATTACGGCGTAATGTGAGAGACGAGTTACGCCGTAACCTCTTCAAAATAGCATATTGTGATAAATCCTTAGTAATGTTTCCATTTCCGCGTCTCTTTAGCTCCAATGCTCGCAATTTACCTGAAAGTGTAAACAATGGAAAACAAGCGTAAATCCATATAAATGATATAAATAACGAGCATTATCACGGGAAATTGACACTTAATATTCAGGACTATTTGATGTTATCAAATATCCCCCCACTTGAACTTACTTGCCCTCAAGTAGACCTTATTAGATAGATTCCTAAAAAGATATCTCCCAAAACCTGGAAAATATGAGTTTACAAATCCCTTATGCTAGAATGAAACAAAGCCAAACACCTCGCAAAAAGGGAACAAACACACAAATCTCTCAACTATTCTAAGTGTAAATTTCGGGGTGATCACTCAATCGCACAGTCATAGCATGTATTCTATCATAAGCTTGGCGGTTACACAAATCTCCACCACTGGAGTTAAGGGCTAAACAATTCTCAAAGGCAATATGGGTAGATACGACACAGGTTAAGGGGTGACTCGGCTATGTGCTTGTGCGGATCGGCCCGCGCACGGCCATCGAATTGACGGTCTTTGATCATAGAAAGGTGATGTCCCTTCTCGGTGAAGTTGTCACCAAGATTGACAGCAACAATAGCACTTCCGGGGGTTGGTGCTACGGCTCGGTTGGTAAAAACCAGCATGTCCTAAAAAAATTCTAACGGCTTTGACGTTAGTTGGTGGTGGAAGTTTCGAGATGACATCGACTTTTGCTTTGTCTACTTCTATTCCTGCACTGGAGATTTTGTGGCCAAGCACAATTCCTTCGGTTACCATAAAGTGACATTTTTCCCAATTAAGGACAAGATGCGCAGCTTCATATCTTTCGAGCATTTTATCGAGATTAGAAAGACAAGCTTCAAACGAGTCTCCGAAGACTGAAAATTCATCCATGAAAACTTCCATGGAGGTTTCTAGCATGTCTTGAATATGGCTTATCATACACCTTTGAAAAGTCACAGGTGCATTGCAAAGACCAAAAGGCATACGCCGATATGCGTAGGTTCCAAAAGGACAAGTGAAAGTGGTCTTTTCTTGACCGTTAGGATCGATAGGAATTTGGCTATATCCTAAAAATCCTTCGAGAAACAAATAATTTATTTCCCTGCCGTCTTTTCAAGCATTTGATCCATGAACGGGAGTGGAAAGTGATCTTTTCTGGTGGCTTTGTTTAACTTACGATAGTCAATACAAACACGCAAGCCAAGTGACATTCTAGTTGGAAAGTTCATTTCGTTCGTTAGTCACAAACGCCATTCCTCCTTTCTTGGGAACACAGTGACCAGGACTTACCCAAGGGCTATCTCCAATTGGGTAAATGATTCCAGCATCAGAAGTTTTATGATTTCCTTTTAACAACTTCTTTCATGTTGGGATGAGAGTAGACGTTGACTTTCTATCCCAGGTTTAATCCCTTCTTCAAAATTGATTTTGTGTTTGCAAAAATTAGGACTAATTCCTCGATGTCGGATGTTTTCCAAGGAAAGCTTGTTGTGATTTTTGAGGACAGTAAACTAAACTTTTTTCAACTGTCCTCGAGCAATGAAGATATGACTACTGGAAGAAGTGATTTTTCCTCCAAGTAAACATATTCAAGATGATCGGAGAGAGTTTGAGTGCGAGATATGTGGGTGGTTCTTCGATCGAGGATTTAATTAGATCTTGTTATTGAAAGTTACTTTTTCAAAATTTTCTTCCTCTTCCTCCATTTCTTCTTCTTCTTGAGTTATCTCTTCAAATTCTATTTCATGAAATCATCAAACTCTTTGTCAAAAATTTGTTTCATTGATTTTTTCGAAGTAGTCATGAATGGATCGGATCGTAAGTAATGCGCCCAATTCTTCATCAGTGACTTCATCAATAATATCGATGTTAAAACAAGTGTCATCACTGGAATGTGGGTAGCACATCGCTTTATCGATTAGAAAAGTGATTCGATCTTCTCCAACTCCAAGATTGAGTTCTCTTCCTTTCACTTTGATGATTGCATCAGCGGTATTTAGGAAAGGTCTTCCTAAGATGAGTGGAACTTTACTATCTTCTTCCATTTCCAAGATTACAAGTGCACCGGAAAAATGAATTTACCGACTTGAACAAGCATATTCTCGGCGATTCCCACAGGATATAGGTAGGAATGATTTGCTATCGAAGCTCATATTTGTTGGTTTCTGGCTGTTGTTACACAACTTGGAAAACAGGAATAAGGCATCAAATTGATACTTGCGCAAGATCGCCAAAGCATCACATTTAACATTATTCCCGAAAGTACATGGAATAAGAAATCTCCCAGGATCTCCGAGCTTTGGTGAGATCTTGTTTTGGACAATAGCTGAGCATTCTTCGTTAAGGAAAGTATCTGATATTTGCTATAGTTTGCTTTTGTTATTAAGAAGTTCTTTCAAAAAATTCCCCGTAATTGGCATTCCGGCTAAGACATCAACGAGAGGAACATTGAGTCTAACCTCTTTGATTATTTCAATAAACTTCTTATAACGTTCTTCCATCTTTTCTTTCTTCAGGCGTTAAGGATAAGGAATTTTTGGTGTATATGCCTTGACGGATGGAATGTATTTCTATTTGGTGGTTTGGGTTGTGTTTGGTTCCGCGGTTTCATCCGCACTATCATGGGTGACAGGAGTATTTTCATTAGGATTTGGTGGTGGATCGTACGAGAGACCACTTCTTGTGAAGACAGCATTGATATGCTCATTTCTTTTTGTTTGTGGGGACGGTACGCCTTATCATTTGGTTTTGGGTTGGATTGGGTATTACTTGGCAATGAACCGATGGTCTAGAGGAATGTTGGTCGAAGTCTGCTAAACTTGTTTTCAAGATCTTGGAAAGATGCTTGATGATTTTTCTGTCCTTGCTCATCTTTGGCTTTGAGATTGAAAAATTGATTTTTGATAAAATCATTTGCGATTTTTGAGCAGCCATGAATTCTCTCATGGTCTCTCGAATTCGGTTTCTTCCATCTTTTGTCGGGGTTTTGTGGTGGTTGGATCGTCAGTTCGGGTTGAGAATCACGCTTGTCATCCCTTGGTCGGCGATCTTGCCAATTTCCATAATTTCGACCGTAATACTTACTACGATATCCTCCTCCACGGTATCCTCCTTGAGCGTAACTCGCTTCTCCTTCCTTTGGTCCACCCATAGGCTTATCGTTGCACTCGGACGATGGATGATTTCCTCCACAATTGTTGCATCCGTCTCGCATTTTCTTCATTTCATCTTTGATATCTTTGTATTGCGAGTCGATTTTTGAGGTTAACGTTCATTTCTCCATGAGTTTTGAGGTGTCGGTGTTTTCGACAAAAGCAAATGGTTTTTTCAGAGAGGTTTAGTTTTGGAATCCTTGGACCAATCAAGTTTGAGAAGTACTCGATCTTCGAGCAATTGATGTGCATCGCTGGGAGTCTTATAGAGAAAAATTCCTCCAGCATCAAGGATGCCTTGAGAGATTTCATCTAGTCCATGGTAAAAAATTTGGATAATGGTTCCTTTGGATAGTCCATGTCCCTGAAACACTACGAGCAAATTTCATTCGAAGCCAAGCTTCGACAAGTGATTCGTTTGGGTTTTGGGTGAAAGAACGAATTTCTCCCATTAATCGATCAAACATGGCAGGTGGAAAGAATCGGCTTACAAAAGCTTGCATCATCTCCTCCCAAGTTGACGATTCCTCGGGTTAATTCATTGTACCATACTTTAGCATCTCCGGCGAGTGATGATGGGAAAAGTTTGAGTTTGATGGCATTGACATCGGTGTCGCCATAAGGAAACATGCCGCAAATTTCGTGAATTCGGCTGGCATGTGTGCTGTGAGGATAGGCCCGCGCACGGCCATCGAATTGACGGTCTTTGATCATAGAAAGGTGATGTCCCTTCACGGTGAAGTTGTCACCAAGATTGATAGCAACAATAGCACTTCCGGGGGTTGGTGCTACGGCTCGGTTGGTTCCCCACATGGGTTGAATAAAACAAAGCCGAACACCTCGCGAGAGGGGAACAAACACTCAAATCTCTCAACTATTCTACGTGTCAATTTTGGGGTGATCACTCAATCGCACAGTCATAACATGTATTCTATCATAAGCTTGGCGGTTACACAAATCTCCACCACTGGAGTTAAGGGCTAAACAATTCTCGAAGGAAATATTGGTAGATACGACACAGGTTAAGGGGTGACTCGGCTATGTGCTTGTGCGGATCGGCCCGCGCACGGCCATCGAATTGACGGTCTTTGATCATAGAAAGGTGATGTCCCTTCACGGTGAAGTTGTCACCAAGATTGACAGCAACAATAGCACTTCCGGGGGTTGGTGCTACAGCTCGGTTGGTTCCCCACATGGGTTGATCGTCCGCCATGGGAAAAGGTAAATTGGTGAAAGGGTTGTAAACAACTTTGGCTTCTACGAGGTTATCAAATGGTGGGTTTGGTACTCTTGGTACACGATTTTCCAATGGTATGAAAAATGTTCTTCTTCTTCTTCTTCTAATCAAACGTTCGGGGTTGGTAAGAGGTGTAATTGGTTCTATTCCCGCTGCTCGAGTGTTCATACAATGTCCTAGAGAATCCAGGCAATATCTAAACACACGAACAAACAACGAAAACAGTTTTTCTGGGACAGATTGGGTAACCGGATCGGTTGCAGATTGCGACCGATCGGTTAGACCAGTAGGGTTATGGGTAAAATTGCAACCGATTCGGTTGAATGGCAACCGGATCCGGTTGAAGTTTCTGAGAGAAAAATTTGGGTTGAATCGACTGAGGGAAATTCAAAAACTTGTTGAAACACAATCAAATCCCCGGCAGCGGCGCCAAAAACTTGATGTGCTACGTGTGTACAAGTTTTAAATTTATAAAAGGTGAATTACCAATATTATCAATAACACATACGAGCAAGTATACTCGTCCGTTATAGCAAGATTATGAAGGTAAGTCGGGATCGTTCGCAGGGATTTGAGTGAATCTAAGCACAAGTTTGAATCAACAGAGTCTATCCAAAACATATAACAAAGAAAATAGATATAATGAAATTTAGATGATTAAAAAACTACACTTGCTTAAACTAGTTTCATATCATAGATTAATGTGATTGTGTTAACCTCTTAATATGTTGGTTATGATAATTAGTTGGAGGACTAATCTATTGTTCTTACAAATTAAACATTCGTCAAGATTTTAGTTCATAAAAACAAGCATTACGTCTAACCAATCAATTCAAGATCAATTCAAGTTTCATAAGTTTACATAAACTTAAACACAAAAACATCCACTTGTTTCATTAAATTGCTTAAGAAATGGTCAATACAAAAGGTAACCGATCATAGACAAAAGGCTACAATTGATTCTCAACAACTAATCTTACGACCTTTTAGATGTTTCCAACCAATCCAATTTGATAATCAAAAAGCGTTTTTATTACAACCACACCTTCGTTCATTTGTATAATAATGAATAATGGGTAAAAACAATCATCTATAGACAAAATAATTATGACTAGTTGAATAACAATAAGTTCTTTCGACCTCTACGATTACTATCAACTAATCAAACTTGATTAACAAATGTCACTACGAAACTTTAGCACAATTAGATCTTAGAATCAACTTGAAATTGAATTAAAACATGTTAACACAATTACTAACTAATCATATGATAATCAACATCATTTAAGCAAGTGTATAAAGAAACTAGCCACTCATAGCAAACACGAACATAAACTCAGAACTTTGAACATTAGAAAACATAATTAAAAGTCTTACAATGCTTGGAATAGGATTACAAATGGTGAAGTAATGATTCCCAAAGTATTGGGGTAGACTTCTTGGTGATTTGGCCTCTAAATGTGGAACTTCTAGAACTCCAAACTTCCCTGGACTTCTAAGGACAAATTTGAGAGCTTAAAGCTTTGTTTGATGAGTAGAGAGATTTGTATTTGAAGTGTGTGTCTCATATGCTCACAAATGGCCTCTATTTATACTAATTCCAAAGCCTAGGGTATTAATTGCTGAACTTGGCCTCTAAGGAGTAAGGAAGGGACTAGAATACACCAAGAGAAGGACTTAGAATGATTTGGATGCAAAGGGGAAACTTAGTGATGAAGATTTGGCAGATGCAGCTTCTCCAGCCGGATCGGTTATATGACCAACCGATCCGGTTGGTCTTCTACAGAAGGGCCAACTGTTCCGGTTGCGGGTGGCGACCGAACGGTTGGTGATGGTATTTGGCGTTTCTGGTCATATTCCAACCGATCCGGTTGCACTTGCAACCGATCCGACTTGATTTCCTGAGTTACGGAAACTTGATCTTTCTTACTTTATCTTGTAGAACTTGGTTCTTCAACCACTATGGTCTCCAAAAGTCCTTGAGATACTGATTTAGGCTTCACTGAAACGGGAATCTTCCATTTGCTGAACATTTCTTTACTTTCCTTCCGTATCCCTGCACTTGGTTATAAACACTAGACAAACATCTTTTGATGCGTTTAAGCACAATAATTACGCAAATATAACCAAATAACATATACAAAAGCACACATAATGTTACTAGAAACATGCACAATCTGAGCGTTATTGTTAGCCTTAATAGTTTTTATTAGAAGTGATGGTCATTCACGATTAGGAACTTTGTAACGTGTGTTAGATATCATGCTAGAATAGTCAACGAGCTCGTGGATTGGGCTAAGCTAAATGGCTATAAGTTATGTTAAGCTAGCCTTGTAACACTTGTTATCCAATCCAACCCAATCCAAGCCCATGGAAAGCCCATTAGGGTATGTAGAATAAGTAGTATAAATACACCTCAAATGTGTCATTTGAGGTGTGTGCTTGAGTCTGTTTTGTGTGTGTTTTACTTGTGAAATAGTGTTTCATCTTCTACTCTTTGTCTCTCTAAAATACATATATCTTCATTCAAGTCACCATATCTTTTCTTCATCTCTCTAGTTATATTGTGTGAAATGGATTGATAAAAGGGTCCTAACAAGTGGTATCAAGAGCCTAAAGATGGTTTAGAAGTGTTTTTGTTGAAAAAAAATCATGTCTTTTTTGTCCAAAAATCTAGTCTTCAAAATTTTTTGGCATCTTTTCTCATTTATGTTTATCAAACTGCTTATCTTTTTGCTGGTTACATGTTTATTTTTGCTTATTTAAAGTCAAAGTAGCATAATTTAAGGTCCAAACATCCTTGCTTTCTGTCCAAACAGTAGTTATTTTCAGTCCCAAGCAGTACTTTTCTATATTTTCGGTCCAAACTGTTTACTATTTGTCCAAATAGTCTCATCTTAATTTCTTTCCGGTTCTTGTGATCAAACCTTTGGTGAAAAAACTGGTGCTGGCAAAAGTGGTCGGATAACTTGGTCGGAAAAAAGTAAAAAAAAAAAAAAGTCAAAACCCTTTTTTTACGCGTAAGAGTTCTGAAGTAAATAATTGGGTATAAGTTCGGATCACGGTTTGCATTAAGCTTTGATAATCCGAGACTGAGTGTATTTTGGGATTTAATTTTTCGGGTTCATTGGAATATAACTATCGTGCTAGTTATTGGATAACTCGATTCGAAAACATCAAAATTACTTCTTTATCGTCTACAAGATCGGCAAATTCATTTCACACGTTCACCATGTCTTTTCTCAACAACTTCCTACCATCGATCGATATGGACTCTATTGTTCAATTTTTTGCTCCATATCCTAAGACTGAAAAGACGGTGTCCGAGACTGAAGAATATTTTACTGAAAATGAGAAAACGTCGACTGATAATGAGCAAGAGGTTGAAGAAAATGAGCTCCCAGATCACTTAAGATATATTGACTTGAGATTTCCAATTTCATTCGTTGAGCATATGAAGCGCAAGCCGCTGACTGAACAGACACGAAGTGCTGAAGCATTGTTTGACTCTAAGCCAGATGCACCTGAATATCTGCAGGCTATTAAACACAGTGGTTATAGCGAAACAAAGGTTAAGGAATCAACTGGGAATAACTGTTTTATGACTTCAGTTCAGCAAGCTACCTCTGTCGATCACAACAAAGATTCAGGGTATTTTGATTCAGAATGCAGTGTCAAACCAATGACGAAGCTTGAAAGGCTCAAGTACATGTTGATGTTAGCACTGAAAGAAGAATCGGGAATAGAGTTGACTGCTGAGGAATACGCATTCAGGTATCCAGAATGGGCAGATAAAGCAAACGTAAATGCAAACTACTGTCTTACAGTCAGCCAGCAGGACACAACATCAAGCGGTACTTTTGACACACCTCCTGTCTACGACACAGATCCACTAAATGAGGTACCAAATTATAGTAATGTTGCTAATCCGTTTACTCATGAGAAGCCACATTTTGTGTCGCCTGAACCTTATTATGACACATATGTGGGGGAGCAAGTTAATAGCAATGTGAACTCTGAAACTCCATATATGGATCCTAATGACGGTCAAGTTGAACAGAATGGTGCTAATGATGAGGAAACTCATGCTTATTTTGAAAGTTAAGGTCGCGAATGCTAAATTGACCGCTGAGCTTGAGAGTTACAAAGAACACGCAAGAGCTTTTGAATTTCATACAAACAAAGTATCAGAATTAGAAATTGGTTACTGAAATTCTGTTTTAAGAGAAAAAGAATTGCAACTCAAGTATGACACACTTGATGTTAATTTGAACTTGAAAATAAAATCTTTAAACAAGGAAATTTCTGAACTTCAAAACCAACTTTCTAAACAAAAAGCAATGTTTTCTGATCTTGAAAAAGAGAAGAAGCAGTTGATTGCTGATTTTTCAAAACGAGAAGATTCTCTTCTTGATGAAATTCTTGATAAAAATGAGAAGATCAAAACATTGGAAAATTTGCTTGTTACAACGGGTCATTCAGCCAAATCAACCAATATGCTGATTAATCAAACAAATCCGTATTTTCATACAACACAAAAAATGGCTCTTGGTAACAAACCTCCTTGTTTCCTCAAGAAAGCTCAGAAAGAACGGAATGTGTTGAACAATGGAAAACCATTGCATGAACCCATAATTGTACATGATTCTCTTGAAACGTTGGAACTATCTGAGGAGAGTAGATAAAAAATGAAACAAAAACATCCAGAAATCAAACCAATTGATTATAACAAATGGAACAAAATTAATGGTATTTCGTTTGTTTCTCATAAAGAACAATCAAAGTTCTCCATCACACCAAGTGTTTCAAACAAAGAGTCAACACCAGTTTCAAAATCTGTTTCAAAACCAGTCGTTGTCTCAAAATCTCTTTCGAACATTGAACAAATGTCTTCAAACAATCCTTTTAACACAAGTGATGCGAGAAGTATTTTAGAAAATGTGAAAACTCGAATTGCAGATCTTCAAGAGACTGTTAAAACTAAAACCACTATTACACCTAACAACTGGTTCTCTAGTTTTGACATCGAACAAAGAAAGTTTTTTGAAACTCAAATTGCCCCTCAGCTGAATAACATCAACTCAAGGGTAATTCATTTTGAACAAGCATTTTTAAAAGAAACAGCTGACTTTGTCAAGGATCATAAATCCCTGGTAAATCAAGCTAATGACAGTGTTGAACACATCAAAGTTTTGGAAAATTTGAATGATTCTCTCTTCGAAGATGTTATGACTACCGATATCATGTCCATAATCTTACAAACATATTCTGTTGAAGATCATGAAAGACTCCAGACTGAGACCTCCGCAATTGTTTTAAAATATGAAAAAGCTCTTGAAAAACTTGAAAAAGAAAACGTGTCCTATTTTAAACAACTTGATCAAAAATCTGAGGAATGCAAGTATGACAAACTTTCATATGAGCGTGCCTACAAGGACATGCAAGAGCAAAATGATCTTTTGAGGGCTCAACTGGACAGACTAAAAGGAAAGGCAGTGGATATTAAGATCGCAAAACCATTGACTGAGGAGAAAACAAATGTTCCCAAACCGGTTTTCAAACCAAAAATGTCTATTTCTTAGTTTCCTCCAAAAGTCAATGAGAAAAATGATTTATCAAAAACAGTCACTCCACAGACTTTGCCTATTAAAAATAGAATTATCAACGGTTTTGAGAAAGAAAAAGGAGTTGCTGAAACACCAAAAGTTATTTCACCTGGCATTTCTAGGAATAGTACACGAAATGTGACCAAAAATCCAGTTAAAGAATCTGTCGGTTCTAACGACATGGTCAACAATCACTATCTAGAAGAAGCTAGGAAAAAGGCACAGACTCGAAAAGACGGAATTCTAAGTGCAACATCTAGGGTGATGAATTCTACAAGATTTCAAGGCACTGCTAGTAGTAGTAACCTATTACCTAGGAACACTCTACATAAGACTAGGGATTGGCTTGCATCGAAGAGCAGTTGCGCAAAAGAAAATGCTATGCCCTTAGAAAACAACACTAGGAATTCTAAGTCTTTTTCGAACAAGAATCAATTTCCAAAAGACTGTAGTGACAAAGTTAAGGTTGCTGTTTTAAACAAGAATATTGAATTTGTCTGTACTACATGTAAAAAATGTGTCTTTTCAGCTAATCATGATGCATGTCTTTCAAAATATCTCAAGAAAGTAAAATCACATGCTAAGGTTAAATCCACTAAGACACCAAACAGAAACAAACCCATTGACAAAAAGAACATGGAAAGGAGACCTAATAGGTGGATCACTTTAGGACGTAGTTTTTCTAAAAATGAGTCTTCCGCTGCATCTGAAAAGAAAACAACTCCTAGATCTTACCTTAGGTGGAAACCCACGGGAAAAGTTTTCAACAAAGTAGGTCTTAGATAGATTCCCACAGGAAAGATTTTTGATACTCGCACCAATCATCAGGATAAAGAAGTAGAAACCACTACAACCGTTGATAGTGATCACCCTCACCATGAGGAAAAATCTACTTCTAACACTGTTATTTGTGAAAATTCTTCTTCTGTGGATGCAGGTACTTGTAAAAGTGTTGAAGGTTCATATACCCCATGTGGTAAAGAAGAACTTTATGCCAATTTCGCATATGGAAATCCTTTTCTAGTTCCACTCTTAACTCCACTTTTACTTGTCCCAACTTAATTTCTCTTTCTTAAAATCTTCTTCGTAAATATTTTCAAAAAACCAAATACAAAATTTGAAAAACCAACAAAAACCAAATACAAAAATAGAAAAATTTTCAAAAAACACAAAAACATTAGAAAATTTCCAAAATCCAAAAATATTCTTCTCACGACATGTCTCTCGTATAATCGATATTCTGTACGTTTCTAGAAATGTCATTCAATAATGATACGGGTATGTACAAATGCTTGAGCGAGAGTTATTTAAATGTTTTCTAAAACATGTCGTTCCTCAAAATTTCTTCAACAATGGCTTTCGTATACTTCAGGACGAAACCCAGACTTCAAATTAATGGCTTCTGGACACATCAGTTCAGGACCCGCGCTTCAAAGAAAGGAAAGTGCTTAATCAAAACAAAGGTTTTAAATATTTTTGAAGCACTATTCCTAAAAACAAAATGGATTGCAGTTACTTCAGACTGTAACCCGATATTTAAAGAAAGGAAAGTGCTATGCAAAATTGATTTTCATAAATACCGAGCACTTATCCTAAAACAAATGAAGATAATTCTTCTTCAATATCTTCAAAAGATTTTTTAAATCTTCATCTTGCGTACCATTGATTCAAAATTTTTCAAAAAGATTTTTCAAAATCTCTCTCATTTGGTACCAAGATAACTCCCTCTACCCTTAATTGATTCTAAATTTTCTGTATGAAAAATATGCTTTCGTTAAGGGGGAGTATAAAACCAAAATTGTTCCAAAATTCATGCTAAATCAGTTTCTCTCCAAATGCTTTCCGAAAAACATATCTTTTAATCATTTTGTTTCAAAAACATCATAGATATGCTATTTTTGAGGGGGAGAAACGTGATTAAAATATGATCAAAAACGTTTAATAATCGGTGTCTGAATCTCAAAAGAGCTCGACTCAGTCGGAACCAATGAATTGACGAGTAATCAACGTACCATTTCGAGAAAATCATGATAGACATGAACTTACATGGGTCTAACCTCCTTTTCTAGGAGTGTTTACATCTTCAAGTTAGTTATTAGAGCTAGTTGTCACCTGAAAACCGACAATGGAACTCTTTAACTAAGCTACGTAACCATGTCTCGTGGGGAATTGTCTATCATGAGCTGATCAATTCAAAAAGTGCAAGCTCTACCCTCTATGTGCAAATTTCTGTCAAAACATATAAGCACATGTGAAGGGGGAGTGTTTCTGAAAATATAAAAACTCTTGGAGTGTCTCAAACATGTTTTCAATCATAAACACTCTGAGAGATTTTCAAAGAAATTGGTTTTATGGCAACATGGGACAATCATAGAGTTATAAGGTGACTAAGGATAGGAAATCAGTCCTATGATCCGCCAGAGCCGGAGGGATCTACCCAAGGACACCACCAATAGTTAGTACTAGAAGTCCTTAGGTATGATTGAAAAAAGGAGTAATGTGAGAAAGGAGAAAGAAGGGGTTGAAGAATTAAAAAGAAAAGTAATGAAAAAGGGTGAAAAGAAATAGCCCTCCATATTCAACCTTAGGGCAGAAACCAGGTTCAATTCATATGCTACTGGTTGTCACTTAGTTGACACTGGTATTGAAGACAAAGACGTCATGGACCCAGTGACGCACTGCACTAAACCTTCTAGCCACTCAATTCCTCTCAAAAGGGATTTGTTTCATTCTCACTGGGAACCCTGCATAATCTATCGACTTTCTCTTAAAGATCGTTTATATTGAAGAAGGAGACCCTCTCCCTAGTCTCCGCTCAGGAAAACCAAAATGCACTAATTGAGTCTAGAGCCACGAGATTCATCAAAAGGTCTCATAGGAGCACTTGACATGACATCGCTTATTATTCATCAATAAGGACACAAGTGATATATTCTAGAGTCCTACGCAGATCTTAGCAATCTGCCAGAACTTTTATGAGAAGTTTCACATTTGTGATCTTCAGTGATTGAATGGAAACTCCAGACAGGGTCAACATCAAGCAGCCCTGACAGCAGGTCACTTCGGTAATTCCCCGTGGATTACGCTTAGTGTGTCTCAAATGGTCTACAGTCGTGAGGTGATGCTTCGGTGTACCTCAGCGACTCATCTGAACTGTAGGTGTACTTCGGTATATCGTGTTATCTCACTTGTGGGACTCCAGTTCAGGAACGGCCTTTGTGAGAATTAGAGACGTGTTTTCACACTATGCTATTAACACCCTCGAAATTCAAACTTGTAAGTGCCAGAATCCGCTTATTACTAACCTGTTTTTATGTTTTCTTCTTACGGAAGCTCCGGAGTGGATTGATCGTGTAGACTCTCTACATGCTCATACCAACAACACATGAAAGTTCTCATCATAATCAAAGGCTACTCAAAGTTAAAGATGATTCTTCATCAATGTCAAAGAATCTACAAAGTTTAAAGACTCGAGAACCACATCATTGGTAACCAAAAGACAAATAGAAGTGTGAGCATGGTGGAGAAATACGTGGAGACACCAAACCAACGAAGTTGACAATGGCAGACAACCACATTATCTAAGCTAAATGGCTAAATGTTATGTTAAGCTAGCCTTGTATAAGTTGTCATCCAATCCAAGTCCAATCCAAGCCCATCCCAAAGCCCATTAGGGTAGAATGTAAGGAAGTATAAATACCCCTCAAATGGTCATTTGAGGGGTGTGCTTGAGTGTGTTTTGTGTGTGTTTTACTTGTGAAATAGTGTTTCATCTTCTACTCTTTGTCTCTCTAAAATACACATATCTTCATTCAAGTCACCATATCTTTTCTTCATCTTTCTTGTTATATTGTGTGAAATGGATTGATAAAAGGGTCCTAACAGTTATCAGTAGGCTAAGGTGTAAGGGTGTAGCGAAACAATATATAAGGGTGACAAAATGAAAGGAATGGCTCAGATGGGTGTATCTAGGGGTATCTTGCACTAAAGAGGAGTGCAATAAAAGGGTTTCACATGGGGGTCGAAAAGTCGAGGTGACTAATCGATAGACTCACAATGGTAGGCTGTTTGGGTGATAATCCTATAATAATGCCTTCTAAAACTGAAAAGTCCAAATACATCGAGCTAACTCAACATACGTCGTCTATGGTCTCGAAATGATGCAAAGGCCAAGTTCTAAAGTTTACAAGCTACCGGCACACTCATAATTTGGTAGATTTGGGGTAAAATATAGGAAACGGATAAGTCTAATCTCACCATGTAATATCAAGGGTTGTATGTGCTCGGCTAAGGTCTAATCTAGTTAGGTTCGGAAAAACATGTCAAAATATAAAAAATGGCATAATTTTTTAAAATAAACTAGAAAAATGAGGGCGAAATAATGTTCAAGAGATAATTCTACTCCCGTCCCCCCGCTTGAATTGTACAAAGTCCCTTTTGTACTAGGCATTAAAATAAAGGTGAAGAGAAAGGTGGAATTAAAGCGAGAACTTCCCTGAAATTTGCTCCAAAAAGAAGAAGGCCCACGAGAAAGGATCGTGTCTTCGTTAAAGTGTCATGAGAAAACTTCAATCCTTGAAATCAAAATACCGACAAGCATAATTCTAAAAATAAAAAATAAAATGAAAAATAAACCTAACTCACTTTCGTAGGAATCACGGTTGCATTTAGCGAATGCAACAAGCCTTTTAAACCACTTGGTGTCCTAAGTGGACGAGTGAAGTCTCGTGAGGGTTTCAAGGAACACACCCACAAAGTTTATTTAAAAACTAATACAAGGTTACTGTGTTTTAAAATGAAAGAATTAAAGCAGAGGAGAGTTACGTCGTAACTACAATAAGAGAGTTACGCTGTAACTTGCAAAACCTGGTATGAGCTGAGAAGCGAATAGTTACGGCGTAACCACTGAGATGGTATTACGCCGTAATTGGTAATGCGTCAAGAATTTTGCTGCTAAAATGTTGGTTACGGCGTAATCACCAAGATGAGTTACACCGTAACTCTATTCAGATCAGCAACTGCAGCAGTAATTACTTCATTGTCTCCTGCAAAAATGGTTAGAAAACACAAAACCAAACAGAAAGGAAATAAAAACAAAAGAAAGGTATAATTCGGGTTGTCTCCCGAAAGAGCACTTTTCTTTATTAACGAGTCTTTAAGTTAGACTCAGAGCCGCAGGGCTCCTATGGGTTCTTAGAACATCCCCCACTTCCATTACTCGTTGGTGTTCATTCATCCAATTATCAAGCCTTTTTTTTCTTGTAGAATTATTGAGCCCAAACGGTCCCAACTTATGTGAAAGCCATTTATCACATGATTCGCCATGGTCATCATCTTTAATAATATTATCAGTAATGCTGATGTTTGATCTTGTTCCGCCTATTATGTCAGTGATATGGTTGCACCCATACTGCTTGACCAGTTCCTTAATCAATTTCGAGCTTCCAAGCTTTAATTTGTACCAATCTTCCAATGCTAATTCAACATCATGTTTCTCTCCCTTATGAGCGTAAATCCATTCATTTACTTTTCTTTCACATTTTTGAGGACGAGAAAATGGTGGCCATGCCGATTCGCATTCTTTGGTTAACATCGAGTTGCAAAAGTGTTTACTAGGACTCAGAGTTTCTTCAATGCTATGAACAATTTCATCTTGTTTCTGCTTACAATGATCAACACTTTCTTTACGATTATCAGTAATAGGCTTAGAGTGTAGAGTGGGGTTTATTGATTGAACATTATTAGAAATTTCAGTTTTTGGTTTTAAATGCTCGTTCATACTAAAAGTTATTCGTTCCTTTTCGGTCCCCAAGGAAATTTGTTTTTCAAAAACCATGATTTGAGCTCTACAGGTGGCCAGAAAAGGTCTTCCAACAATCAAGTTGTAAGCCTCCCGCTTTCCCATGTCAATAACTACAAAATCGGTGGGGAAGAAAATTTTTCCAATTTTCAAAAGCACATTGTTCACAATCCCCCTCGGTACAGCCTTAGAGGAGTCTGCCATTTCAATCATAATAGTTGTTTCTTTTAAATTGGTAAGTTTGATTTTATCGAATAAAGTAGTTGAGATAAGGTTAACCCCAGCCCCTAAATCAGCTAATGCGGGAATCTTAATATTACCAATAGTACAAGGGAGAAGAAAACTTTCCTGGTACTGCAGCTTCTCAGGAAGTTGGCTAGGTAGGAACTCGTCGTCTTCAGCTTTATCATCCTCTCTTAGGTAGTTAATCCCAGAGAGATCATTAGTGATAGAGGATGTGCATTGCTCCTTTTTTGCTTTATCCTGCGCAAATATGGCTTTGCAGGAAGTGGCTTTAGCATTACTTGTTGCGAGGTTCTTAGCTAATTGTCCAATTTGTGTCTCGAGGTTCTTAATTGCAGCATCTTGGTTACGTAGGTTCATATTGGTGTCCTCCTTAACTTTGGTCATTTTCAATGTGTCGGTGCATTATTTCATCAACACTCGGTTTAGGAGTATTATTGTTGATTTTTGTGTAGAACCCAGGGGATTTTTATTGGTACCTAGGTCCGTAATTATTGTAGCGTTTGAAAGGGAATTATTTTCCATAGTTCACTTCACCGATCCTTTTAACTTCTTCATTGGAGGAACATTTTTTTTGAAGGATGAACCCCATCTCACTCCACTTGAGTGGAATGCACATTTTCCTTGATCTTCTTCATTTCTCTTCCAAGGTTCTCTAATTTGTTGTTTATTGCTGCAAGGCCCTCAATATCATTATTTTTACTATGGTTGCTTCCTCCATTGTGCCATTTGTGAGAGTGGTCTGCCATTTTTTGAATGGTTTCCAAAGCCATGGTGGGTGTCATACTAGGAATCGGCCCTTGAGAATCAATCATTTGTCTTGAAGAGATGTTCAGTCCTTTGTAAAAAACGTTCACTTTTTGTTGGCTGTTAAGATCGTGAGTAGGGCACTTGTGTAACAATTCGTTGTATCTTTCCCAAGCTTGGTATAATGTTTCATCTCCCTCTTGCTTGAAGTTATGAATTTCCTCCATTTGCTTGGCCGTCTTTGATGGAGGACAATATCTCTGAATTAAATATTTTTTTAAGATAGGCCAAGTGTTGACAGTCCCTGCAGGTAATCGATTGACCCATCTTTTTGAAGCTCCCGTAAGAGAAATAGGGAATACTCGTAGCATTATAGAATCGTGTGAGACTCTGGGGATTTTGAATAGGCTGACAATGTATTCGACATTGTCTACATGTTCATGGGCATCATCGGCGATGCTTACAGAGAAGGGGTTTGCACGTAATTCCTTCATGAATTGAGATTTAATTTTGAATTGAGCATCTTCTGCAATGGCTGGCCTTACAATCCCTGGCCCTTGTTCTTCTCTTGTCAATGCCAAATATTCCTCAAGAGTGAGGTTATCGATGTTAATGGCTTCCATGGTACCTGAAAACTTGAAATATGATCGTGAGAAAAATTTAAAAATGAAATGAAAAAACTTAATATAAATCCTAATATAGCTCCCCGGCAGCGGCGCCAAAAACTTGATGCAGGTTTTACTGACCAGGTCTTAATATTTATAGTGTCTCGCTATACCTATGGTCTACCCTAATGCACTAACGGGCAGTGTACCCGGTCGTGTGTAGTGTAGTAAATGGTAAAGCCGAGGTCGTCCCAAGAGCTATGTGTGTCGGATAATTACTAAGTCTAATTGTCATAGAATATAAATAGTTTGATAGGGTTTTAATTAATTAAACTACGAATGCAGAATATAAAAGCAAATAAATGGTAGAAGGGAAATCAATAGAGGAATAGTGGTGCTAACCTAGTTAATCCTCCTAACTAGTAATGTTTACGTCTACTTACTTCCAATTACTTCAGGTGGGGTCAAATTCTAGAAGACAACATTTGGTCAATTCGCCCTAACCTATCAGCAAAGATGCCACCAAAGGAGAAATCAGGTGCACCGTCATAAGTCATGTTGTTCCTGGTCCCCTAAGCCGAGTCATTAAGTACCGCTACATGCTAGATTCTAAATAGTGAGTGCCCGACCGTTAGGAACTTAGACACTACACCCCCCAATTCTTAAGTTTATCCAAACGATAGGTGATCAGTTGGTCAAATCGCACAAGTAGAAAGGGTCGTCAGTTGGTCATATCTTACCCTTCCCGTCTCAGTCCGCTCACCTAGGGTCAGTTGGTCATATCTCCTAGGCAATTGGCCTCTACTGCCATTCAAAACTACCGAACCAGGGGTGACTACCAAAGAACTATGCATGCATACACTTAGAAATAATTGTACGGAAGTAAAGGTAAACGCAAACAAAACAATTAAGGAATCATAACTAGGCTAGCACCAAAGGGTGCTTAGCCGCTCATATTAATCATGCACATCAATTCAATATTCAAAGGTACGAAATACATGAATTGAAAGTAAAAGAAATAATAAACGCTAAAGCTTATCGTAATGGTGTGACTTCTCCCTTGGAAACAGCTTCGTATGCTTCCCTAGACCTTCCTTGAGCTTTTATAGGCCAGGTCTGGGTTACGGCTTAACCAAAAGATGAGTTACGTCGTACCTTCTATTTCTCCTTAAATGCACTAGATCTGCTAGTTACGGCGTAACCTTATAAGTGGTTACTCCGTAGTCTTCAATAAACCTGGTTACGTCGTAAGTGATGCAGTAGTTACGGCGTAAGTATCAGCGGCGTGGAACCTCTTTTGACCTAATAGAGTTACGTCGTAATCTTTGGAAGGAGTTACGCCGTAACCTCTTGATGAGTTGAATGTGAGAGACGAGTTACGCGGTAACCTCTTCAAAATAAGCATACTGTGATAAATCCTTAGTAACGTTTCCATTTCCGCCTCTCTTTAGCTCCAATGCTCGCAATTTACCTGAAAGTGTAAAAAAATGGATAACAAGCGTAAATCCATATAAATGATATAAATAACGAGCATTAACGAGGGAAATTGACACTTAATATTCAGGACTATTTGATGTTATCAATACTTATGCCCCTGGGGCTCGTATCGGTACCATAAGACTGCTGATTGCTTTGGCATCAATTCACAATCTGATTATTCATTAGATGGATGTGAAGAAAGCTTTCTTGAATGGTGAAATGAATGAGGAGGTTTATATGAACCAACCTCAGGGCTTCGTCTTGCCTGGCAATGAAAACAAGGTGTGTAAACTGATTAAGTCTCTTTATGGACTTAAGCAGGCACGTTTTGTCTAGTGGTTATGTTCTTAACCAGTCTTACAAATATGTATATAGCAAATTTGATGAATCTGGTAAAGGAGTCATCATTTGTCTATATGTTGATGCCATGTTGATCTTTGGCACTGACCAAAATCAGGTTGACCTGACAAAGGAATTTTTGTCATCAAGGTTCTCCATGAAGGACATGGGGGAAGCTGATGTTATCCTTGGTATAAGGATTAAACATGAAAGTAAAAGAATTTCTATCTCTCAGTCTCATTACATTGAGAAGGTGTTGAGGAAATTCAATTACTTTGATTGCACTCCAGTGAGTACACCTATGGATACATGTGAGAAGCTGATGCCTAATAATGGCAAGGCTATATCTCAACTTGAGTATTCTAGGGTAATTGGCTGCCTAATGTAAGCCATGACTTGTACGAGACCTGATATTGCATTTGCAGTGGGTAAACTGAGCAGGTATACTAGTAATCCTAGTGCTCATCACTAGAAAGTAGTTCAGAGGGTACTAAAGTATCTGAAGAGAACTATAGATTATAATCTTTCATATACTGGTTATCCATCAGTGTTGGAAGGTTACACTGATGCAAGTTGGATCAGTAACACCAAATATAATTCGTCTACCAGTGGCTGGGTATTCCTACTTGGTGGAGGTGCAAATTCTTGGGCATCCAAGAAGCAAACTTGTATCACCAGTTCAACAATGGAATCTGAATTTGTGGCTTTAGCAACTGTTGGTAAAGAAGCTGAATGGTTGAAAAACTTGCTTCTTCAGATTCTATTGTCGCCTAAACCTATAACACCTATTTCTATCTGTTGTGATAGTGCAACTACATTGGCTATGGCTTATAGCCAGATGTATAATGGTAAGTCTAGACACTTAGGTGTTAGACATAGCATGATTTGTGAGCTTATCATGAATGGGGTGGTTTCTATAGAGTTTGTTAGATTTCAACAAAATTTAGCTGATCACTTGATGAAGGGATTAGCTAGAGACTTGGTTATAAAGTCTGCTAAAGGGATTGGTTTAAGTCCAACTTAGTCACTGAATGCTAAGACACCAAAATCCCTCCTGAGGAAACTTGGGAGCTGAGTTTAATGTGGAAAGCTGAACATTCAGTGGATTGGAGCACATGTTTTATATTACATCCCAAGGTTGTGCTTAGAACCTACTGAAAGGAGGATGAAGTCTTTACTTCTTAATGGTTAATTTTCTTTGAAAAAGTGCTTGGCAGGAGCATGAATAAAGAGGAACCACCTATGTGAATGTTGAAGTTTTGCCGCTTCAGGGAGCTTTGGACTTTTAGCTCTTACAGCATTTATGAATTTGGATATGGACACATGGCTTGTATAGTGTCAGGAGCTTTTAAGTGTTTGAAAACTTGTGTGTAGTAACTGATGGTTCCTGCTGGTAGTGTTATGGTTCCTGCTGCTAGTGTATTGGTTCCTGCTGATGGTTCCTGTTGGTAGTGTTGGTTCCTGATACTAGTGTAATGGTTCCTACTGGTAGTGTTGCAGTGATTAATTTGTAACAGCTTTGACTTATTCAAGTGACTGTTATGACTGCTTTATGACCATGTTTAATTGGTCATGTAAGCACTACTTCTATGATAATGGAGGTTTATTATGGGTGATTAATTGGCCGTTAATCATACATAATGTCCATTGATTAGTGTTGAGTGTTCTCTACTATAAATAGAGAGTGACATCTTCAGCTTGAAGACACACTGAAAAAGTACAATACCAGGAGAAACAAACTGAAAGCTAAAACACTTATATGCGCAAGGGTTATTGATTTGTGCCTATTTCAATAACTAACATTTGGTCTTATCCCAAGTAGATATTCGTGTAACCCATGCATAGGGTCGAATAGTTTACTTTGGAAAGTGATCACACGATTCCAAGTGATATCCGGTAACCACCTAGTGGTATTGTTGTTGCTACTGATTATCTTACCCTGTTCTGGGATTTACCACCAACAAAAATCACACATCAGACATCAGTCGTAAGAACTCCACAGCAGAATGGGGTAAGTTGAAAGAAGAAATTGAACTCTTGTGGAAGCTGCTCTCACAATGCTAATCTATTTTACTACACCATTATTCTTATGTGCTGATGTTGTTGCCACAGCTTGCTTTACTTAGAACCGATCCATCATCTATTCAAGATTCAATAAAACCCCTATGAGCTTGTGAACAATAGAAAACATGATATCTCTTATCTTTACGTGTTTGGCACTTTGTGCTATCCGACAAACGAAAGAGAAGATCTAGGGAAGCCGAAAGCTAAAGGTGATATTGGAATCTTTATTGGTTATTTAGAAAACTCGAGGGCTCTCCGGTTGTATAATCGAAGAACTAAGAGGATAATGGAAACGATGAATGTGAAGTTTGATGAAATTTCATAAATGGCTTATGAGAGACTCGCTCTAGAACTTGCACTTAATCTAATGGCTTCTAATCAACTCAGATTAGGACGAGCACCAAAGCCGCAGACTTCTGGACACATCAGTTCAGGACTCATACCTCAAGAAGCTCCATCAATTACTCATTTGATCATTTAGATAGTTTTTTTTGTTTTGTTTTAGAGTGATCCCTTCTTTCAACCAAGTGATTACCTTCATTCCTCTCCTAGTGCAAGAGAAGAACACATTGTATCAAGAAGATACTTAGTGTTGTAGTCATAGTAGTGTGCACTTGTTGTATCTTGATATACATCAAGTAGGTATTGAGTCTTGTTTAGATAACTTGTGTGCATCAATGTGATCTTGTCGAGTTAGATCTCTTGTTGTTTGTGAGTTAGTGTGTTGATCAACTGGATCAAGTCTAGACCGTGGTGATCTAGTAGTTTGTGTGATTATAAAGGATCGGGTAGATCGTGAGTGAGATTGGTACTAGTTAGATTAGTACTCGACATTTATATTAGTTTTGGAAATTATGATAAGCGACGTTGTACGATTTTCTCCGCCTCACGGGAGTTTGTTGACATAGTTCTTAGAACTCTCGAGTTGGGTACACGGAGAGTGGAGTAGGGCGAAGAAGAGCTTCATGACCGAACCACTATAAATCTCTTGTCTCGATTTGATCTTTCCATCTCTTAATCTTTACTTTCATTATTTACTTTCTATCATTGTAGTGTATCTATTATAGTCTTATTAAGTAAGATTCATATTTTTGTGGTTTGATTTCACAAAGGACTCAATCGAAGTTTTTCAAGAGTAAACCTTGATAACTAAATTAAAATGCGGCAAACTATTCAACCCCCCCCTTCTAGTTTCCCACAATTGGTACAGAGCCATGTCGGTTAAGATTTTTAAAATAAACAATATTTTAAAGCTTGAATCGATCAATGGATTTCGACAAATATCAAGAAGGGCAATCTATGTAAAGACCACTACCTTTTGAAAATGATTGTTGTATCTATTGAAAAACAAGATTTGAAACCTATGTGAAATCAAAAGATATTGATCTTTGGCATGTTATTACCGAGGGTGATTTTTAACCTATTGGAAAGAATCAGGAAACAAACAAAAATGAAATTATTCCTTACGAAAAACAAAGTGACACTCTTAAAAGAAAACTAGCCAAAAATGATGAGGCTAAAATGATGATTTATAACCCTTTGCCAAGAAAAGAATTTGAAATAATTTTTACATGTAATACGGCAAAAGAAATTTGAAAAACTTTATTAGTCACCCATCAAGGTAATAATCAAGTCAAAGAAAACAAGATTGATCTTCTTATGCAATAATATGCATAATTTTCCATTTCGAAAGATGAAACTATAGATAATGCCTTTGCTAGATTTAATACTATTGTCACTAGTTTTAAAGCTCTTGATGAAGGTTACTCTAGCAAGAATTATGTTAGGAAGTTTCTTAGGGCTCTACATCCCAAATGGAGAGCAAAGGTCACCACCATTGAAGAGTCAAAGGAATTGACGACATTTTCACTTGATAAACTCATAGGAAACTTGAAAGTTCATGAAATGATAATCAAGAAAGACTCGGACATAATTAAAGGCAAAGGAGACAAAGTAAGAGTCTCTAGCATTAAAAGCCAAGAAGGGGTCTAGTGATGAATAAAGTTCAACTTCCGATAGTGAAGACGAAGAGTATGCATTAGCGGTTAGAGACTTCAAGAAGTTCTTTAGGAGAAGAGGTAGATTCGTTAGATAACATCGTGATGAAAAGAAGTAGTTCCCAAAGAATCGTGATGATAAGTGTTGGAATCACTCCTAAACCTTTATTCAAGTGTTAGTTACTCATATGTAATAGATAGCTTAATTATGGCCTTTATGTTTGTTATTAGACTTAAGCTTATGTAGAAGGCCCATGAGCTTAGGCCCATGTCCAATAAGGAAAGGATGTGAACTAGGAGTGTTGCCCTAGTTTCCCTCCTATAAATACTCTTGTAAACCTTCATTTGAAGGTTGGTTGTTCAATATTATCTTTCATTCACTCCTTACGCATAACCGGCTACATTCATACGCGTGTGTTTGTTTGGATATTGTTCAATCGCCTCTCTATCTTTCTATTAAGATTGTGTAGTAAATCTAGTGACCTAACAGTGGTATCAATCGCCAAATAGTTGGGTGAATCGTTATTGCTTTTGAAGTAAGTTTTTGGTCTTACGCGTAAAGGTAACGAGAGCTTTGCTTCGCTTAAAAACTCGTTTTTTACACTTTTTAATCCAAGATTCTTGTACTTTCAATGTTTTAAGGTGTTAAAATAACTGTTTTTGGAAAAACGTTTCAAACTTTACGCGTAGATTTACGTTTTTAAGCTTATTTTTGTTCGTGGGTGACGTTCTACGCGTAACCTGTTTAGCCATTTTAATTCATCAAGTTTCACACTTTTGTGTTATTTTGGTGATATTGACATTATTCCATAACAAAAATCTGGTTTAGAACCAACTTTGGGCAAAATCATTTTTATGAGTAAGCTACGCGTAAGTGAAACCCTAATCTTACGCGTAACTTTATCCGTGGTTTGATCTTCAGTTTCGTGGTTTACTCCGTGATTTCTTGCTTGGATAAGCCTGAAAACACGTCGACTTTGGATATCTTTTGCACTGTGATAGTGTAAAAGATCATTTGGGATAAGATTCATCTTACGCATAAGCCTAGTCTTACGCGTAGAAATCCTACGCATAAGATTCATCTTACGCATAAGCCTAGTCTTACGCATAAGGTAATCCTACGCCTAACTTTCTACGCCTAACTTTGTGTCTACGCATAACTTTAGCATCTTTATCCTACTTACGCGTAAGCTAAAACTACGCGTAACTCTCATTGTTACGCGTAACTTTGGTGTTTTTACACATAAGTCCTACTTGGTTTATTGTGATTACTACGCCTAAGGATTCTTCATCAACAAAGGTTCATTCGACTACAAAGATCCATTTTTACCAACACAAGTTTTTCAACATGTCACAACCACCATACTCTAACTATTTCCCTTACACTTATTCTCAACGTCAACAACAACTAACTCCACAACATCAACAATGGAATCAACAACAAGCAATTCATCAACAACAATTTAATCAACAACATACTCCACAACTTGCTGCAATTCCACAACCTCAAATGGTTCAACCACCACCAAGTCTTCAAGTACAACCCTACACAAATGAATTCAATCAACATCCATCAAGGAACACTATGAAGGAACCCACTTGGTTTGCAAAGATGTGTGAAGCTTTAAGCAGCCAACAATCAATTCATGAGGCTGGATCACTTGATAGACCTCCAATGCTCACTCCAGGAAACTATGATCAATGGGTGATAAGGTTCTTTAGATTTTGTGATCTGAAGAAGCCACATTGAAAGTTCTTAAAGAAGGTTATCTTGGAAGGTCCATTTCAGATGCCTACTGTTATCGTACCCGCCGATCCAAATGTTAATCCACCAAGAGATGAACAATCCAACATTGCTACTATTGCCGACCTGAATGCAGAGGAACTTTTACACTATGAAGCTGATGAACTTGCAATGCAATATATCCTCTTAGGATTACCTAACCCAATTCTTCGAAGTGTTGATGCTCAAAAGACTGCAAAGGAAATGTGGGATCATATTCATCTTCTTATGGAAGGATCTGTACTCAATCCGGAGGATTTGGAATCCAAAATTTACTTGGCTTATGAACACTTCATGATTGAACCTGGAGAGACACTAGAGTCTTATCATCATCGTTTTCAGACATCATCAATGATTTGGATAAACACAACATCATCATGCCAAGAATTGCAGTGAATACTAAGTTCCTGAGTAGTCTTGGCCCTGAATGGGAGAAGTATGTCATTTTTCTCCGTCAAGCGAAGAATATGCATCATTCTACATATGGATTGTTGTATAATTACTTGAAGCCTCATGAAAAGGAAGTTGATAGGGAAAGGATTCTCCGTGCTCAAATTGCTCCACCGACACATCCGAAAACTCAACAACTTGCCTTATATGCTCAAAAAGTTATTCTCCTAAACCAGCAACTCAACCAACTGCTACAATTACACCTTATGATCCTTCACAGCCTCAATCTCAACAAACTCAATTGGTTCCATACAACAACAACAATGCTCAAGCACTTGTCAGTGAAGCTAATGAGGAATCTGATTCGTTCGAAGCACTGCAACAAGGATTTGCTATGATTGCTAATGCCTTTAGCCGTTATACCAACAAGTCCAACAACCGTATTCGTTCCTCATCTAGCACAAGGAATCAAGCTGTTGTGAACAATGGACGAGTTGAAGTTCAGAATCGTGGTTATGGTCGTCAGATGGGCGGTGGTCAAGCGTTTAATGCTGTGGGTAGGAATAACACTCGAGCTCCAGTGGTGGAACAAGGGAAATGCTCGAATGGGTTGAATGGTCTTCGATGCTACAACTGCAATGAGAAGGGACATCTGGCTAATGCATGCCAAAAGCCTAGGACTAGGGACAATGCTTATCACAAAGAGGCTCTTCTTTTGGCTCTTAAGGATGAAGCTGGTGGAACTCTCACGCACAAAGAACGAGCTTTATGGCAAATGCACTCGATGATGATATGGAGGACTTGCGTGACCAATGCAGCTGTTATGTTGATGGCTAATATGCATGAGTTACACATGAGTGACACAGCCCAGTATGACACGATGGCTTGTCTCGTAACCGAACAAACCATATTTATCTCTGATCTCATATCTCCGCCAACATCTGAATCGGCAAGGCTCGAATGTTCAAAATGAGTCGTCCACATCTCATTCCGACGATTTTCAACTAGACCCCGTAGTTATATTTGACGATCAAGATGACCTTATGGTTTCCATTGATACTCAAATTGACTCCGTGGTTATACTTGAGGATCTAAGTAATGATCATGTTGTGACTCACGTTGAACACACCGAACTTTTGCCTCATCCAGATTTTGCTCGTTTAATACAAGACCAACAGACCATAGTGGAAAAATGTCATGCCATTAATCAGGACTTGAAAAGCAAAAATGCACTCTTAACCAAGGATTTTGAATGTTTACAAAAGCAACTCAACTTTTTCAAAACTCAAGAAAAACGTGAAAACGGTTTTGAAGCAGCCAAATCTCATCAAAACGAAAAATATTTAGAAAGACAGATGCGTGATCTAGCCGCTTCGAAGAATGCTTTGTTGTCTGAAATAGAACAACTGAAACATGAACGTAAAAAGCAAATTAACGCTCTCACCTTGGAAAATCAAAAAGCTAAGGCTGAGTTGTTAACTTGTCAAAAACAGTTCTCTGCATACAAAAAGCATTCAACGAAACAAATAGATGATCATCTTGAAGAAATCATCGGCTTGCAAAACAAACTTAAAGAGTTTAAAACTGTTGTTTACAAACATGGCGAGTCGGTCACAACCATTGAAAAGTTTACTTTAAAACCAAATCCAAATGGATATGGACCGAATCTTGCTGATTACAAACCTAAGCTTTCAACCAAAACATTCAAACAAAATCCTGAAGTTTCTATGCGAATATAAAATTGATAATTCTGTTATGAGTGTTGTTGAATATCATCGTCAAGAGGAATTAGATGCATAAGACGAGAGTCGATCAAAATTAGAAAATGTTGTTTACAACAAACCTTTTAATTATAAAAAGCGGTCACTTTCGTCACACCAACGGATTCTTCTAACACACCAAGGATTATCATAAAACGCTCGAGTCTTCTAATGATAATCCCAAACCAGATTATGCACAAACTTATGGTCCTTTACCTTCCATCCGTGAAGTAAACTCAAAACCTGAAAATCGCAAAATTCTTCGATATTTTGACCTTTTCATGGGTGACCTCAAAACTTTACAACATGAGATAGAATATCATTCTGAAATCAAAGTTCAACATTTTCAATCGCCTCTAGCGCGAGAACAAAGAGACATTTTTCCGAAAAATCTTTTACCAAATGTTAAAAATTTGAAAAGTTGTGCATTGTCTTGGGAAAGGGACTTTCATAAGGAACTTGGATAATGAAGGTCGTTTTGAGAAAACGTAAACATCTATTTCTAACACTAAACGTAAAAAGAAAATGTTGAGAAAAGATGTTGATCGACTCTTGGAAGATGTCATCTATGCCGATGTCCATAATGTTGTGTTATTGAATTCTTTGTCATATGCATTTGATTATATCTCTGCGATCGTTGATTCTGTGGTAAATGTTGAGAACACCGATAATGTGCTTCGATCGAGTCCTTAAAAGTTGAAAACAAACGATTGTCAAACGAACTTTCAAATGCAATACATCGTCTTAATTGGTGTCAAAAAGATATTCACGATCAACAACTTGCTTTTCAACACAAAATCGCCCAGTTGCGTGCAAAATCTTCTGATCCTACAATTGAGCAACTGGATGATCAAAACGTGTCTTTTAAGTGTCAAATCTCAAAATATGAACAAGAACTTGTAAAAGTTAAAAAGGAATATGGTGTCATATTTTATTTACTCAAAAAGACTCGTGATGAAGCATCAAATGAACTTGATCATTATCTTGCACACACTAAAGAAGTTATGCATTTTGCTTGAAATATTCGGTCTGAAAATCAAGATCTGATTCACACTATCTTCAAGTTAAGAGAAATGTTAGGAAAGTATGAACAACTTCCGCCTACAGCGATTAAGAGACTAGCCCCAGAACACTTAGTAATCGTGAACCTAGAATCCCTACTGCCAAATCACAAGTTGTTAACGTGCTTCCTTCTATGAACAGAATAGTTGCTCTTTTCCAAACGTCCGCACTTCACCGCCTAGGAGCACTACATCGAAGAATAGGAAGTTGCGACCTAAGAAAAGATCAATAAGGAATGCTAAAGTAGAAGAACACCCTAGGACTATGAATAAGACTCACGTTGCTTCCACTATAGATATTGCGTCTGGCAATGTAATAGAAATAGTGATGTAACGAATGCTAAACCTTTAAGCACTTTTGATATTCAGTCCGATGCACCTTGTGTTATTTGTCGTAAAAGTATGAATTCCGATTGTCATGATAAATGTGTTGCTAAAGCTATCATCTCTCGTTTAAGGAATCCTAAGAACCGAATACCTCTAGGCCCACTAATCTTTCTAAGTCTGTGCTTGGTAGACCGCCAGCTTTAGATTCTAAGAAACGCTTTGCTGTCCCTCAGAGCTCCAGTTTCACCTCCTAGGAATGTAGTACCACCTAGTGCATTCACTAAGACTAAAGCAAATACTAGTTGGAGATGGCAGAAATGGATATATAACACACTAGGATTTAAATGGATACCTAAAGCTATTGATGTGAGTATGTCTACTATAATCGCCCGAACCCTCTAACATTTCGGGTTCCACATCTACTTCTATTCCATCTGTGTCGTCTGTGTGTAATGCAGTGATACGATCATTCTCTGGATTGTTGATAGCGGATGTTCCCGACACATGACAGGCAACCTTAAACTGTTATCAAACTTTATTGCAACGTTCATTGGCACGTCAGTTCGAATGATCACTTCGCACCTATCATGGGCTACGGAGACTATATCAATGGGAACATCGAAATTAGCAGGGTTTATTATGTCTAAGGCCTCGGTCACAACTGTTTTCAAGAGGTCAGTTTGTGATGGAGATTTGGAGGTTGCTTTCAGGGAGAAAACTTGTTTCATTCGTGATCTACAAGGAAACGACCTTATGTCTCGCTCGCGTAATTCCAGTCTTTACACTATCTCTATGCAAGACATGGTTGCTTCTTCTCCCATCTGCTTACTTTCAAAGGCAACATCAACAAAATCACGGCTATGGCACCGTCGTCTCTCACATCTAAACTTTCAAACCATCACCAACCTTGCTCGACACAAACTAGTTGAAGGACTCCCACGATTTCGGTATTCTAAAGATCACCTTTGCTCCACTTGTGAACAAGGCAAAAGCACTCGTGCTCATTTTCCTTCAAAGGTGGAACACATCTCTCAGCATGTGCTTCATCTTCTTCACATGGATTTGTGTGGCCCGATGCGCGTGCAAACGATCAATGGCAAACGCTACATCTTAGTAATTGTTGATGACTATTCACGATGGACTTGGGTCTACTTTCTTCGAAGCAAAGACCAAGCTCCACAAATGATCATCACCTTTCTCATGAAAATACAAGTTCAGCTACAAAACACCGTTCGACAAATCGAACGCAGAGGAACTGAATTTGTTAACCAAACTCTTCGTGAATTTTATGAGAAAGTGGGAATTCAAAGATCGACATCTATTGCACGTACACCTGAACAAAACGGAGTTGTTGAAAGACTAAACCGAACGTTAGTGGAAGCTGCAAGAACAATGTTAATCAATGCTAAACTTCAAGATTACTTATGGGCGTAAGCTGTATCTAATCTGCATGCTATACTCAAAACCGTTCTATGATTACAAAACGCCACAACAAAACACCTTTTGAGCTTGTCCACAACATAAAACCGAATCTCAAACACTTTCATGTATTTGGATCTCTTTGCTATCCGAATAATGATCGTGATGACTTTGGAAAGCTCAAAGCCAAAGCTGACATTGGAGTCTTTATAGGATATTGTGATAATTCTAAAGGTTTCCGAATCTGGAATCGTCGAACAAAGGAGGTTATGGAAACGATTCATGCTCATTTTGATGAACTTACGGAAATGGCTTCTGAGTATAACAGCTTAGAACCCGATCACAACCGCTTAAACTTCCCTCAAACCCCATCATCACCTGAAACAAGCCCCACTTACTCGTCAACAAATGGAAAGGTTATTTGCTCCACTGTTCAGCGACGATATTGATGAACGTGCTCCAGGTGTATCCGCTGTTTCCGCCGCTCAACCCGATAATACTCTTATACCCGATACACCTGCTACAACAACTACGGTTGAAGAAGCACCACCCGTTGACTCCAACACAACAGTTGAACAAACCGCTTCCAACAATGATGAACCGACTGATGATGTTCTGAATGAAGTACCCCACCTGCAGATTTTGATCCAAATGCGTTCTTTAACCCGTTTGCTAATGAGACTGCTGCAACTGATGTCGCAGAATCTTCAACAAGCCATTTGAATCCTCAAAATCTGCACAATGTATACCAACATCAACCCTCCACACATAGATGGACAAAAGACCATCCTCTGGAAAATATTATTGGCAACCCGAATCAACCCGTCGTTACAAGACAACGTCTTCACTCAGATGGTGAACATTGCATTTATGCACTCACCGCCAATCTGAACCTAAAACATCAAAGACGCAATGACAAAAGACAACTGGATTGAATCCATGCAAGAAGAACTCAACCAATTCAAACTTCTTGAAGTATGGGAACTGGTTGAAAGACCAACAGGGTCTACGTCATTGGTCTCAAATGGATTTGGAAAACAAATTGGATGCTGAAGGAAATGTTATCCGAAATAAGTCACGTCTGGTGGCTAAGGGTTATCGTCCGGAAGAGGGTATTGACTTTGAAGAATCTTTTGCTCCGGTTGCTCGTCTTGAGGCCGTTCGGATATTTCTCGCGTTCGCGGCTCATATGAATATGACGGTCTTTCAGATGGATGTCAAAACTGCTTTTCTCAATGGACAACAGAAAGAAACGGTTTATGTCACCAACCGAAGGATTCGTTGATCTAGCGTTCCCGAACCATGTCTACAAACTGAACAAAGCTCTGATGGTCTCAAACAAGCTCCTCGGGCATGGTACGATAAGCTATCATCTTTCCTCATTGCCAATAATTTTACCAAAGGTTCGGTTGACCCAACTCTTTTCATACAATATCACGGGGAACATATTTTAATTGTTCAAATTTACGTGGATGACATCATTTTTGGGTCAACACATAAAAGTACTCAATCGCTTTTGCAAAACTAATGAAGAAACATTTTGAAATGTCCATGATGGGTGAACTTACGTTCTTTCTAGGACTACAAGTTCATCAATCACCCCGTGGTATTTTCTTGAGTCAGTCCAAATATGCCCTTGAATTGTTAAACAAATTTGGAATGCAAACCTGTGACACCTATGCCACACCAATGGCTCATACCAAGAAGCTAGACGCTGATTTACATGGGAAATTGGTGGACCCTACAAAATACCGTAGTATTATTGGGTCTCTCATGTATCTAACAGCTAGTAGACCTGATATTGTCTTTGCCGTATATCTTTGCTCTCGTTATCAGTCGCGACCAACTGAAACCCACCTCTGAGGCTAAAAGAATCCTCCGATACATCAAGGGAACCATTAATTTGGGGATCTGGTATCCGAAGGATTCTGGTTTTGAACTAATCGCTTTTCAGACGCTGACCACGCAGGATGCTTAGATTCACGGAAAAGTACTTCAGGAGCGTTACAATTTCTTGGTGATAAACTGGTGTCATGGAAATCGAAGAAGCAGGATTGTACATCGCTGTCCTCAACCGAAGCAGAATATGTAGCCATGTCGGCGTGTTGTGCTCAAGTCATTTGGATGAGAACACAACTCAAAGACTATGGTTACGTATTTGACAGAATCCCGATGACAATCGGAGTGCCATTGCGATCTCGTGCAACTAGTTCAAGACTCGAAATCAAAGCACATCGATCTTCGATATCATTTCATCAAGGATCACGTGGAACATGGTAATCGTTGAATTATATTTTGTGGGTACAGAATACCAATTGGCAGATCTTCTCACCAAAGCCTTGCCTCCCGCTAGGTTTAATGAGTTGGTCCACCGGATTGGTATGAGGTGTTTGACTCAAGAGGAATTGGATGCCCTCCTAAAACAGTCTTAAAAACCTGTCAAACACCAAAATCTCTTTTGTAAATATATTTTTCAAAAACAAAATACAAAAATATAAAACCTGACAAAACAACAAAAAATATTCTTCTATCTATTTTTTCTTTCAACATGGCAAGTACATTTCTTCCGTCAACACTCTAATCTTTCAAAATTCAGTATTTTTCCGATCAAGTGTTGAGGGGGAGAAAATTAACACTTAACTGTTTCAAAACATTCGTGTACTTGCATGTTACTCTATTCTGGTTGTTTCTTGTATCAATGGTGGTAAACTTTTCTGGTTAAATTAACACTCCTCGGACTAAAATTTATAACCTTTCATTATTTCTTAAGTCGAGGGGAGTGTCGTCAAGTTTCTTTCCTAAAAATCTTTGTTTGGTAACCAAAATGGAAGTTAAATGGCTTTGGATGAAAAAGGAAAAGGTGGAGGGACCAAAACTGCCAAAAGCTTAAAGTTACTTTTAATAAAAACTCTTCCACCTAACTTTCACTTCACATTTATTATCATCACCTAAATCATCCTACGCTCAAAAATCGATCTTCATATCCATGTATTGGATCATCATTTTGTAAGTGGTCTTATAATCTTTACAAGTTTTTAAACAAGGGTTTTGATTTTCACTCAAATCCAACGGTCAAAAGATGAGATTGAGTGTGATTCATGTTCTACGCGTAAGCTATGAACACAAATCACTCATTCGTGTGTTTCGTGGTTAATGTGATTGTGTCAAAACGTTCAATTAATCATACTAAAACAATTTCTATCATCAAAACGCACCCAGAAACACGAATTGAATGACTTTTGAAATTAGGGTTTATGCGTTGATTTGGGTATGTTCAAATGAGAACGTTTTTGGTGAAAAAGATTGTTGTAGAAGGTTGTAGTCAAGTTGAATTAATCATATCTAGGCCCAGAATACACCCAGAAACACTAATGATTCATAAAATGGAAATTAGGGTTTATGTTCATACGGTTTAGGTACTTTTGATTCTTAACACATTTGATGTTAAAACTTGGCTAAGACAACTCAATAGACATCTTTGACTTACCAGAAAAACTTTGATGCTAATCCTATGGCTAAAATTCATATGCGTAATTCTTAAACTCTTAGGGTTTTTGTCTTACGCGTAAGACTTTCTACGCTTAAACTGTTTGATATGCTTTCATGCCATGTTCTGTTATAAGATGAATGTATGGGTTAATATTGATGATATGATGAATTTATTTCAGGTCTGTTACAAGTGAGAATTCAGAATCAAGGTTCTAAGCAAACTACGCATAAGGATCACCTTACGCGTAGCATGTTATGCGTAAGAGTAATCTTACGCGTAGCGTCTACGCATAAGGTTCTACAATGGGACTACGCGTATCCTGTGAAGGATATGCGTAAACAGTGACCCCTACGCATAAGGCCTACTCTTACGAGTAAGCCTTACGCATAAGGTTTTAATACGCCTACGCGTAAGCTCTACGCATAAGGTCCCCTGTTCCTACGCGTAATATATCTTACGCGTAAGTTAGGATGCTACGCATAAGCTTTTGTCTACGCGTATAACACTCCTGTTTACGCATAAATTTTCCACTTTTACGCCTAAGCCTTGATTGACCTTAATTATGAATTGTTACGCGGGCAAACTTGTAAATAAACAAATCATAACATCACGACAACAATAATGTCACTAATAAACTTAAACGTTTAATATGTTGTGTTAAATAAGTGATAACATAAACTTTAAAACTTAAAGTTAACTAACTCACGAAACTTATTACGATGTCATTGGACTATTGAACAAACAAGTGACTTTGGACTCGTAACAATCATTAACTTTGTACATTCAATAATTAGTCAATAAAACCTTCTGTTGACTAACATTATGTCTTTCGATATGTTGGTTCTTTTGGATAATGTTATTTCAGATCACGACATGGTTGCTCAAATGAATGTGGATGCACCAGAAGTTCTCACTATTGCTGATATCTTACCTAATGGCTATCCAAGAAAGATTGTAAAGAACAATCTCAGAGTTGACTTTGAAACCCTCACATGCTCAGAATCTTCTTGCTTGATTGCTGTGGATATTCTTAGAATTCATCCGTACCAGAACATGCTCTCACACTCTGCTACAGTACCGGAAATCTACATACAACAATTCTAGAATTCAATGCAAAGGATCAAAGGTCAAAGTGCGGTGACTGTGACGCTCAATCACAAACAAATCACCATCACACAAGCAGATCTACGGGCTGTTCTTCTAATTCCTGAAATCTGCAACCGAAACACCTCCTTTAGCAGCTAAACCTCCAAGTCCACCTGCTGACAAAGGAAAAGGGAAGACTCCTGTACTTGTGCCTTTTGAAGAAAGCTCAGATGAAGAAGAAGAGCAACTGGATACTTCATACAGGAAGAAGTTCAAATTCCTTATACTCCAACACGTGGCAAAAGAATTTGCAAAAGAACAAATGGGTGGCCCCCGGAGGGTCAAGTGGTGCAGCTCAACCTTCACCAGATCCTGATGCGGTTAATCAACCCGATAAGGATCTGGTGCCACCACTTTGGTACAACAACAGACACGTGTCGAAGATACTCTTGAGTATGATTTTGAAGAACCAGAATCTGAGAAGTTAGAGAAGGTAAAAGCTGATGAAGAAGCTGCAGCCAAAGCCAAAGCTGATGAACAAGCTAAGTTTGGCAATGAAGAAGATGTTGAGTATGATACGTTTCTTCTAGATAGTCCTGCACGATCAAAGGAAGAAACTTCTGAACCACCAAAGGACCCGGAGTCTCCTCACATCTCATCATCATCCGATTCTTCTTCTCACTCTTCACCACCACCATCAAAGAAATCAACCAAATCATCATCCAAATCAAGTAAGAAGCCAACTCCATCTTGGATCTCTCAATCTAAGAATCGAATCATTAAAGCTGTCAACGAGTCGAGAAGAAAGATATTCTCTACAGAAAGTTGACTTTCCTCGTTGATCAGATAACGTATCTTCATGATGAGAATGACAAGATGCAAGTTGAAAGGAGTATGTACGAGAAGCTTATGAAGGATGATCTTCAAGGGAGCATGGACGAGATGATAAAAGGATACACTCACAAGTTCTTAATGGAGGTCATTCCGAAACTGACAAAGGAGATGTATACCATACAACTTTATCCGAATCTCTTACATTTAGCCAAGCAAGCCATGAAATCAACTCCGATGAATTTGAGCATCAATCCAGTTGAAACTACAATCTTCTCAGATGATGAATTAGTAAACCGGCTGGTAGCGCAAATGTCAACACGCTCTGCAACGTTTGCCTCCCATTAAGCTAAACTGTTTGAAGCATTGCTGGAATACCAACTCAATTCATCATTCAGAGAAGAGGCTATAAGGCCTAAGCGTTCAAGACATTATGAAGACAAAGATCAAGATAAGGATAAGGAGCCTAAACATACAAAGAAGTCTGGTGAATCATCTTCGATTCAGTACTCAATACCGCCTCCACCACAAAGGACTCCAGCTCAACAAAGATCTCATCCCCGCTCTTCTGCTGATAAACCTCAGATTCGAGACACCACCCCCTGACTCAGAAAACCGGTGATCACTTTGAGTATACGGGTGGTGACGATGAGGAATACCATGATCCACAACAACAACCCGCCCACCCGAAAAGTACAGAAACCTAGAATCCTCATCTAGGCCTAAGAAAAAGAAGAAGAACGCGCACAAAGGCCGACGCGTCCTATCTGGCTAGATGAAGATACCACAGAGGAATTTGAATGGTTTTCTACACTTGTCAATTCCACCCCTACCCTGAAGAAGGTCAAGATCCTGGTAGACGGTACTCTACTTTGGAGCATGCTAAAATCCTGCAAGAAAAGTTCAAAGTAAAGAAGATGACGAAATCCGAGTTCAAGCGAATCAAGAATGAAGCATTTCAACTGTTAAAAGATAGCCCAGAAAGTGCCATTGAGGTCGAATATCACCTTGATAACATTGCTCGAGCTATGTCTAATAACATGGATTGGCTCAACCGTAAGCAAACATCGACTTTACAAAGGGACAACCCTCCATATTACACCAGTGGTCTAAACCACTACCAACAATTGGCCAACCAAATGAGCCTAGAATTCCATTCCGATATTTCTTCAACAAAGACTTGGAATTTCTTCTACACGGTGGCGATGGTTCAAGGAAATACACTACATCCTTGACACTTCCATTCCCACCAGCCGAATACTCAAACTGCATAGCTATCGAGGAAAGAGCTAATCACTTGTTCTCCAACAAAGTGGAAGCATACGACCGAGATGCAGTATATGGGATTCATCATTGGGAAGCGAAGAATCTACTACGAAGGCTGTCCCAGTCCAAGTCTCAACATGCAGTGGTTAGACTAAAACATCGTTGCCATCAAACACGTTGATCTTTCATCCAAATGGGACTACACTTATCTCAAGAATATTGTGGTCAAAAGACAAGACGAAATGGATTATGCATTCTCTCGAAGTCGACTTTGAGAATTTGTCTATCAACGACATCGAAGATATGTACCTTGCCAAAGTAACTGGGGTCGTATGAGACAATTCTCCACTCAAGTACAACGTGAATTCATCAAGTCAGCTCATCTTCATCGACGGCATAGTTATCAAAGAACGTGTAGAAGATCTCCGCCTTGCAGTGAATCTTATCAGTTGCATCTGTGTCAACTTCACTCCACCGCAGCGGCTTGATCTTCCGACATCAACCGGCTTTCACAATTTACACTCATCGCAAACCATTCGGCGTCGTTTACCGCAGTGAACTTCAAAGAAATTGCTTGATGGCGCGCAGAGATCTTCACAAATTTGGAGATCACACTTTGAAGTTGGTTAGGGATGGATTGGCTTAGGTTGAAGGATATACACCAAAAGATCGGGTCTCCTAAGCGATGGAATTCTCAGGATCAAAGGGATGTGAAGAGGATCATCACAATGATTGATGAACGGTTGTATAAAAGGATCGATTCGAGAAGATTGGAAAGCTTATGTTGGTGGTGACCGGGAGAAACATCATCGGCTTTCAACGATTCACACTCTGGCGCAACATCTCTCGACTACCCGTACCCTTGAACTGCTTTTTTCATTATAAATTTGGATGTATGATTTATTATGTCAATGGCTTGTGCACACATTACAAGTGTACAACCCGTTACTTGTAAATAAAGGACCCCGTGGTACGCTTGATGCCACAATCCTTATAAAAGGAGCGAAAGCTTCTTACTTTTGAGTAAAACCTATCAAACCTTTCACTTTTCAAGGTTTTGCTCAAAAGAACAAGTACTTTCCCTTATGATTTTCAAAACCTCAACCGCTTATATCACTTGAGGGGTACTTGACTTAAAACTTTGTTCACAAATTGTTCACAAGTGGTCATTCTTCCCGCAACACTCGAAATGGTCATATTTATTCTCAACTTTTCAAAAATAACATTTTATATGCCATTTTTGAGGGGAGAAAATACGTGATAAGAAATATGTTGTGTTTTGCTATATGAACTCTCGTGTAAAAGACTTTAACCCATGAATTGACGAGATCTTAAGCTAGTAACTCAAAAGACTTGTCCGGGACGGGTAATAATTTCAAGCTAGTTCGCTAGTGATGTAAACGTGTCTCGCAAAGGACTTGTTCGAGTAGAATGTACCATTCGAGAAACTCTTGGTAGACATGAACTCTGACGGGTTTGACAACCTTTCGAGGATTTTCTACACCTTCAAGGTAGTTATTAGAGCTAGTTGTCACCTAAAAGCTGACAATGTAACTTTTTAACTATGCCATGAACCGTGTCTCAAGGGGAATGTCTATCTTGAGTTGATCAATTCAAAATGTGCGCGCTTTTCTCATCACTTGTGCATTTAACCGCTAAAAACTCTTAAGCACATGTGGAGGAGGAGTATTTATGCAAAATCTCATCTCAACAGTGGTTCAAAAATGTTTTTATTCATAAACAAAGAGGAGATTTTTCAAGTAAATGGTTTTATGGCAACATAGGTTAGTCATGGAGTTATAAGGTGACTAAGGTTAGGAATAACCGTCCTATGATCCGCCAGAGTCGGAGGGATCTACCCAAGGACACCACAAATAGTTAGTATTTAGAAGTCCTTAGGTATGATTGTAAAAAGGAGAAAATGAGAATCAGAGAAAGAAGGAGTTGAAGAATTAAAAGAAATGCAAAGAAAAGGGTGAAAAGAAATAGCCCTCTAGATTATTCAACTTAGGCATAACCAGGGTTCAATTCATATGCTATCTGGTTGTCACTAGATGACACCGTATTGAAGATTAAAAGTCGCCATGGACCCAGGACGATGCACTAAACCTTCTTATCCACTCAAGTTTCTCTCAAACGAAGCTTGTTTCATTCTCACAGGGAACCCTACGTAAACTATCGGCTTTCTCTTAGAGATTGCTGGTATTGAAGAAGGAGACCCTCTCCCTAGTCTCCGCTCAGAAAACCAAAATGCACTATTGAGTCTAGAGCCACGAGATTCATCAAAAGATCTCTTAGGTACACTTGACATTTCATCACTTGACATTCAACAATAAGAATTTCGGTGGTACATTATCGAGTCCTTCACAGATCTTAGCAAACTGTCGAGAACATTTATGAGAGGTTCACATTTGTGATCCTCAGTGATTGAATGGAAACTCCCGCCGTGGTCAACATCAAACAGCCCGGCGGCGACAACAGTCACCGCAACTCCCCATGGATTGCGCTTAGTGGTCTCAAACGGTCTCTGATGCGTGAGGTGATGCTTTGGTGTACCTCGGCACTCACTCAATCGTAGGTGTATTCTTCGTACATCGTGTTATCTCACTTGTGGGACTCCGATTAGAACGCCTTTGTAAGAATTAGAGTTGTGTTTTCACACTATGCTGTTAACACTCGAAGTTCAAACTTGTAAGTGCCGGAATCCGCTTATTACTAACCGTTTTAATGTTTAATTCTTATGGAAGCTCGGAGCGGAATGATGTCATGAGATTCTCCACTTGTTCACACCAACAACATCATCAAAGAAGTTCTATCTTAAAGCAACACAAAAGTCCGAATGATTCTTCGTCAAATCAAAGAATCTACAAAGTTAAAGACTTAAAGAACTTCATCAGCACTGTAATCCAACGTTAAAGAGTGTGTGAGCATGTTGAGAAAGACGCGTGGAGACTGAACCGGCTGCACTGAGGCGACTTGATGCGCAACAACAACATACTATCACTTTCATCACAAAGAACAATGATCAAAGAACAAAGTTAAAGATGACGTCAAAGCATAACTGCTCAAAGAAAACTATCTCGCTACATTGGGGAGATGGTTCAAATCAAGGCAATTCTTCTCACAAGAAAGAAGAATGTCGAGAATAAACGCCAAAGCTACTATTACATCAACGCTTTCACCGTTTCATCACCAACACTTGAGGGGAGATTGTTGGAATCACTCCTAAACCTTTATTCAAGTGTTAGTTACTCATATGTAATAGGTAGCTTAATTATGGCCTTTATGTTTGTTATTAGCCTTAAGCTTATGTAGAAGGCCCATGAGCTTAGGCCCATGTCCAATAAGGAAAGGATGGGAACTAGGAGTGTTGCCCTAGTTTTCCTCCTATAAATACTCTTGTAAACCTTCATTTGAAGGTTGGTTGTTCAATAGTATCTTTCATTCACTCCTCGCATAACCGCTACATTCATATGCAGCTGTGTTTGTTTGGATATTGTTCAATCGCTCTCTATCTTTCTATTAAGCTTGTGTAGTAAATCTAGTGACCTAACAATAAGAAAGGAAAGAGTAATAGGAAATGCTTTAGATGAGGAGATCCAAACCACCTCATTGGGAGAGTGTCCTAAACCCTTAGAGAACCAAGAACCAAGAGCATTCGTAGTAGGTTCTTGGAGTGATATGGTGAAGAGGAAAGGAAAAAGCTAACGACGAAACATGTCTCATGGCTCACACTCCAAATGAGGTACATTCAGATTCTTCATATTATAGTGATGATAATTCCTCAATAGATAATAACGCACTAATAGATGATTATAATAAGTTATGTGAAGTAACCTCTAAAATCATATATAAAAACAAGAATTAAAACAAAGAAGCGTGGTAGAAATTCAGGTTTTACAACTAAAAGAAAGAGTTAACAAATTTGAGAAAAATAAAGAGGTCGATGTGGGACGCACGCCATGTCAAAATTTTCAAATAAAAATTTAAGAGCTTAGGAAAACGTTCTTAAAATTTCTAAATTTGAAAAAGGAACAAAAGTACTTAACGATATGTTATACAACATTAAATATAGTGAACATCCCGGAACGGGCTTAGGTGTTAATCCAAATAAAGCTTTGACAAGTGGAACAAAACAAGAAAAATTGTAAAACCCACAATTTTTGTCGAAATAGTAGACGGTACCGTTAAAGACATAGACGACACCACTAAAATTAGTGGTACCATGGTACCGTGTGCTGAAA
>OU343220.1:3319027-3423845 GCA_910596185.1 Chrysanthemum makinoi
AATGATCATATTTGGGAATTTGTGTGGGGTACGGATGACTGACATTAATATATTTAACCCACGTAGATACGGAACTTATTGGGTTGACGAATTCAATAAGAGTCCGTTATGTACGTCGGACAAACTTTTTAATGGAAAACTTATCCTTATGATTCGTTAGGATTGTGATTGGTTTTTGGAATAGTAAGTGCGATGAATAAATGGTTGTGTTTATCGAGTTGATGAATTCGATAAGTCCTAACGATTTATTTTGAAAACTTATTAAGCTACAAAGCTTATCACATAGAGGTCGCATTGAGTTGTCGTGTTTATGCATTGGTATGTAGTAGAGTGCGTTCACTTGAGTCTCGCTGAGTCGACACCACACACGATGATACCAAACACTCCTAACTAATTTGAGAACGAGATATTTTTGGAAATAGAAATGGAATATATTCGGGGATAGAAAATATTGATTTGGAAATATATTAAAGACGAATGTACATTAATAACTGCTTATCTACTTTCTTCTATTGGTTATTTGTACTTTTCTTGATCGAGGTGAGTTTCATAGCCCCACTTTTTAACTATGCTTTATTTAAATTGAGGTGAGAAAACATGCAAACTATGTTCTTGGACCTGCCACTACTTTTTGATTTGCTTATGTGTTGACTAGTAAAGGTTAGATATGTGGTAGATGTTGACTTAGACTAGGGTGGCAATCCTTTGCTACATCGTCGGTACCTAGCTAAGAAGAGATATCTACTTCTGACCTAAACCATGATAGCATTGCTTTATGCTTTGCTATAGTCATGGTACCTAGCTAGAGTCACTTAGGGCCCTACTGATATCTCGTTGCGTTATTGGAAGGAATATTGATGGAATGTGGTTGGAATGTTTGATGTATATATACCTTAGTGTCACATAGCAAATAAACTCTATCAGGTCCACTACTGAATATATGATTAAACCTATGAACTCACCAACATTAGCATACCTTTTTAGCATGTTTTCTCAGGTAATTAAGATGATCTTCGGATTGTGTTGGATCGATGTACTCTAACCAAACTAACTATATATCGTGTTAAGGGTTTAATAACCTCGGATAAATCCTAAGTTATTAACAATGAAACACTGAGTAATCTCTATTAAGTATGCGGAATTTACTTAACAAAGCTAAGAAGATTTAACTTTAACAATATTATTAATAACTCTAAATCTGCTTGTTATGCAGACTCTTTTAACAACTCTAAAACTCTAATATCAAATTCTCTAATAACGTACGTATGTATTCTCTAATGCACACCTAGGGGTCCTTTTATAGGCTCAAGGATAACCCTAGTCGGTTTACAATTTGTAACCTTGTACGACAAGTAATCTAAACAAAGAATATTCTAGAATAACAAAGCTTTCCATAAACGAATATAGCAGTTCTTTTAGCCTTGCAGTACTTTGACTTCGACAGCAGTACTTTGACTTCTTCTTTAGCAGTACTTTGACTTTTTCCAGTACTTTGTCATTTTTCAGCACTTTCATATCCCATAAATCCTCCCCTAAATTAAATTCTACTTGCTTGACTTCAAGTTCCTTTGTAAACTTATCTTTAACAGCTCCATCTTCAAGGAAAGATTGTGTCTTTGTCTTTGGATTGTATCTTTATAGACTCTGTGCTTATATCAGCATTATCAAAATATCTTCTAGAAATAGTTCTTTACAGCATCATTTAGCAAGCTCCATATTTTCAGCAACACAACAACATATGACAATTTGTACATTAATTCAGTTTAAGTTGAAGTCTATTCTCATCACTTCCAGGTGTGTAAACTCCTGTGAGAGGTGAATCATTGAAAATTTAATGGATTTGATGTCTCTTTACCAAAGCCATTAACTCTGGAGTAGCCAAATATTTTGATGTGTAAGATCATGGTACACTGATAACCATATGATTTTTAGCAAATCATCAGCTATCAACAGATTTGATTTGTCTTTACCAAAAGCTGTACCCTTTTGGACTAGTTAGTTCTTTCATCTATGGTCAACTAATTACCAAATAATGGTTTTGCCACAGCCTTTACCACAAGCCATTTTCTTGTGGGCTAGCCAGCTCTTTACATTTACTGATATGGTGAGTTGATTACCATACAACTTATTAGCAAGTTGTCAACTATAAAATGGATTTGAGATATCTTTACTAGAGCCGTTTGCTCATGGATTAGCCAATCCTTTTGTAATCATGGTGGATTGATAACCTATTGTTGTTACCATCTCAAAAACCATTTATTGCTTTTAACCTTTGTTACAAAATATTTGTCACTTAACAAAAGTTTTTTTTTAAATCATTAACTGGTTTAAAGCTGCAAGCAGTACTTTGATGAAAGTACTGTTTGATTAGCAGTACTTTGAATAAAGTACTGATATTTCAAAAATAATTTATTCAATAAAGATTCATACCAGTTATTCATCATCATCAGCCATAGTAGTACATCTGATAAACAATTTGATGACCATAAGAGCAGTTTCATTATCTTCTTCAACTTCCATTCCATGCTCTAGCATTCTCCTCATGAGATCTGATGTAAGCGGATATCTTCTGTCAGCTAACAAGTGAATCATAGTCCCATCTTCTAGCTCTAGAACATGTACTCCAGATTCTTCAAAGAATCTCTAGCTGATAACCTCCCAATCTTCTTGGTTTTTCCAAATCTCAGCAGTGCTTGTTTCTTTAGTTTCCTAAACAGTTGTGAGATCTCCAAGCAAGACTAAAGCAACTCCTTCTGATGGATTGTGTTCAAAATATTCTCGCACCGCATGATATAAATGAAATAAATTCACTCTATCTATTATATGCAATAAACCCCATAGCATATTGAACACCCCGAAGCTTTCATCTTCTCTGTGAAACATCAGATAACTTCCATCCTTTGACTCTACAACTTCAAAAGTAGTTATTGGAGATTTGTTCATCTTTATTTTAGCATCATCTTTAGAATACTCAAATTCTACTACTCTTAAGTAATTCCTTAGCTCATTATTAGTATCAGATCTTAACTCAATCTTCTTTGATTGCTGTGTATCTTCAACTTCAGATGTTCTTTTTCTTTTTAAGCTTTCTTTTCTTTCATCTTCTTTCTGAGCATTATCATCTTTATAGTCTTTGATACTATCAACTTGTTTCTGATAAGCTTCTCTAACAGCTTTATACAAACCTTTCATCTCAACATAATTTAACTTGTTCAATCCAATATACCATTGACCATTTAAATATGCCATCATAGCATTTCTTTCCTTAGCAAGATTTGGCCTTCTTGGTAGAGCAGAAATAGGAATAGGTGACTATAATGGTACAGTAGCTTCAGCATTCAATTCTTCTTGTAATTTCTTAGCTGCTTCTTCATTCATAGCCTCTTCATTAGCAACTTCAGCATTCAATTCAGCTTGTAACTTTCTAGCTGCTTCCTCATTCATAGCAACTTGAGCAGCCCTTATCTGTGCTAAAGTAGGTTTCTTTTTCTTCTTTGTTTCTACTAACTTACCTTTTCCTTTATCCTTAGGATCTATAGTAGATTGAGAAGCTCTTGGTTGTTCTTCTGTAACTCTTGGAATGCTAACACCCCTTGGCTTTGATAAATCATGCAAGATTTCAGCAATGGTTTCATCATCACTTGCAGTATGTATAGGTTTGGGTGTATCAGCTTCCTTTTCTGATATGACTGTTGAAGGACCAGCTTCCTCTTCATATACAACAGTTGAAGGACCAGCTTCCTCTTCAAAATCTAACAACCTTGGTGTACTTAATTCTTTCCTGTAGGTTCCTTGAAAAGCAGTACTTTGATCAACAGTACCTTGATCATCAGTACTTTGAACTATTGTGCTTTCTTCCTCAATAATTTCAATATTAAATTTTTCTTCAGTACCTTGAGGTTGAACATCAGTACCTTGAGGTTCAGCTTCTTCATTCAAATTCTTATCTTCCAATTTCCTCCCCAATTGGAATGAAGATGATTGTTGAACCTTTTTGCCTTTGGTTGTCTTCTTAAATTGCCTAACTGGTCTGCCTTGCCTTCTTTGAGACTTGACCCATAAACGATGATGTTGAACCAATGGCCAGACAAACTTCTTGAGTCTTCTAAACTTAAGCTTCAACTTCTTAATCTGTGTAGCCTGATCTTCAAAAGATTTCTTCAATCTTGTCAATTCTCTTGATAAAGCATAGTTATTTAGAGTTGTTCCCTCAGGCTCCATAGCTTCTTCATCTCCTCTAGTTGGTGAATGTTCTTCTTGTTGAGAATCATGAACAGATACTTGTAGAGATGGTGGAGGTGAAACTGCAACATCTTCTTGAACTTCAGTACTTTGTGAAGCAGTACCTTGTGATGCAGTACCCTGTGATGCAGTACCTTGAGAAGCAGTACCTTGTGTAGAAGCATTACCTTCTCTGTCATCACTCACTGCAGCCTCATCTCTGATTGCTTGAACAACCTCCATCATAGAAGTGGTTAATGGAGTGTGCCTTCCAGTGAATAGATCACTTTTCCTAGCCATAAAAGTGAAAATCTTGGCTGGTTGCACCACAACAGGTAGTAGACTGGTAGGCTTTGGTACATCAGCAAGTTGTTTGTTCAGGAACACTTGAATAAACCTTAGATACATCAACCATCTTGAAACATGAGAGATGTGTGAGAGCATTCCATGTAGGATTAGCCTTGAAAAGTTGAAAATGCAATTTGAAGCCAATCCCACTATAGCAGATGCTATGTTAGACCCAAATTGCTCCCATGATGTACTTTTAGCACTAATACAATGAAGCAATACATGAACTAAATACTTCCAGTGGGGACAAAATAAGGGTTTCTTGAATGTTTGTTCAGTTAAGGACCCTTCATACCCAATGTCTCTGAATGTATCCCAAATCAATTGCTTATCAAAACGAACAGCCCCTTCTTCATCATCAAACAATAAGTCTTCACGAATTGAGGCTTCAGTAACCTTCACAGTTCTCCCAGCAACTTTAGCTTGAATATACGAATCATCATGCTCCATATGAACCCTAGCAGTTGCCCAAAATTGTTGAATCCAGGGCTCAATGATATATGGTTCCACTAAAAGCACATAACTAATCGGAGACCCAGTGAGAAAATCAATGATATCATGAAAGATCACATTAGCGTCATTCTTTTCTAAATTCGCCACCATGTTGTGTTTTGAAACTGTATTACGATTTGCCATTGATGATATGTGTACACAGAAAGTGATATAATGAATAATATGGGTGAAAGAGAGAGAAATATTGAAAAGATTATAAGGAATCAATATGAGAGGGAAATTCGGAGAGTAGTTATTTATAGGTGAGATTTAAAAAATCACAACCCTTAATAACAAAGTTACCGTTAGTAGTAGTTACCCCTCAAAATTACCGCTGGAACAGTACTTTGATAATACAAACAGTTCTTTCCACGTGTGCAATACTTTCCAGAGCAGTACTTTCATAAAACCAAAAACCAGTACTTTTCCATTCTCCTCTTTACAATAGCAAGTACATCAAATAAACATGAATATCCTCCCCTTAAGCAATGCATAGGACTATACTTACACTAAATAGTCCTCCCCTCAAATGTAGCTCAGTAATTAATCATGCCAATGCTTACCACCAAGTGATTGAATCTTGAAACATCAAAGCCTTTGGTGTGTAAATCAGCTACATATCATCCGTGTGACCTTGACAACATTAATGAGCCTGTGCTCATAACAATATCTGATGAAGTGATGCCTAATCTGAATGTGTTTGGTCTTGGAGTGATAAACTGGATTCTTCACAATACAGATTATACTCTCATTATCTATATTAATAGGAGTATTCTTGAAATTGAACCCATAGTCTAAGAGTTGATTCTGCATCGACAAAACTTGTCCACAACAGCTTGCAGCAGCCACATATTCTGCTTCAGTAGAGGATGTTGCTGCAATAGTCTGTTTCTTACATTGCCAGGAGACTAATCTTCTTCCAAGATATTGGCATCCTCCAGTGGTTGATCTTCTATCATAATTATCACCTACATAATCACTATCTGAAAAAGCTTCCAAGTGAAAAGGTGAATCCTTTGGATGCCACAACCCCAACTTAGGTTGTTGTTTCAAATAACTAAAAATTCTCTTCACCGCATTCATATGAGAGACCTTTGGTGAGACTTGATATCTTGCACATAAGCAAACAGCAAACATGATATCAGGCCTAGATGTAGTGAGATACATAAGACATCCAATCATGGATATATACAACTTGACTTCAACAGGTTGTACATCTTCATCCTTGCCCAATGAGTTGATAGATTTAATAGGTGTAGTAACAGGCTTCATTGCATCAAAATTGAACTTCTTAAGTATGTCAGATACATACTTGTCTTGACTTATCAAAATTCCCTCCTTTGACTGCTTAACTTGAAGTCCCAAAAAGAAAGTTAACTCACCCATTGAACTCATTTGAAATTCATTCTGCATCACCTTCTCAAACTCCTTGACTATGGATTGTTTGGTAGCTCCAAATATGATATCATCAACATATACTTGAACCAACATGATATCCTTCTTGTCTCTCTTGATAAACAAAGTCTTGTCAATGGCTCCTCCTCTATAACCATGTTGCAATAAGAAAGTAGAGAGCCTCTCATACCAAGCTCTAGGTGCTTGATGAAGGCCATACAGAGCCTTAACCACTTTATAGACTTTGTTTGGATGTGTAGGATCTTCAAAACCAGGAGGTTGTTTGACATACACCTCCTCTATTATCTTCCCATATAAAAATGCACTCTTGACATCCATTTGATAAACCTGAAATCCCATATAGGATGCAAAAGCAAGGAAGATTCGAATTGCTTCAATCCTTGCTACAGGAGCAAATACTTCATCATAATCTACTCCTTCTTCTTGTTTGTAACCTTGAGCTACTAACCTTGCCTTGTTCTTGATGACATTCCCTCGTTCATCTCTCTTGACTCTGAACACCCATCTTGTACCAATGACCTTCTTTCAATCAGGTAGATCACACAGTACCCAAACTTCTTGAAGTTTAAATTGAAGAAGTTCTTCTTGCATAGCTTCAACCCAACTCTCTTTAGATAATGCCTGAGCTATATCTTAGGTTCTTCTTGAGAGATAAAGCAAGTGAACATGCATGTTTGATGGTCCTTATGATTTAACCTGTTTTGTTTATAAACAAAGCTAAGCAAAGCATTATGTGGTGTAGAATAACCCTTAGCTTTGGTTCTTGTCATCACTCCAGAAGTTAAAGGACCAATGATTTGATCAGCAGGATGATTCTTATGAATTCTTAAGATAAGAGTCTGTGGAACTTCATAATTATCACCCAAATTAGTGAAATCAGCATCTTCATTAGAATCTGAGAAAATACCTTCATTATCTAACTCATCATCAGTATCTTTTAAGCCAGGCATGATAGGATCATCCAAATAATCCAAAGTACTGTCAATAGGTGCAGCAGTACTTTCATCAAAAGTACTGTTACCCAAAGTACTGTGAGTGAACTCTGCAGTCTTGTTCTTTTTCTTTGCTTCTTCATAAGCTCTTCTTTGATCATCATTATAAGAATGTGCTATTACATCTTGAAAAAGCATCTAATTAAGTTCCTCTTGTAAAGCTTGATCCTCAGCAGATAGTGAGGATTTTGGTTCATCAGTACTTTGCTTTTGGATCAACAGGTATGGGTTCTTCATCAGGAACAACATCAGGTCTAATATGGACTCCATGGACAACATACTGTAAATCTTCTCCATTGTGCACAGGTTGATTTTCTTCTCGAACAGGTACATAATTCATAGAAGGAGTCAAAACTTCAAGATCAAACATCCAATCAGGACCTTTACCCTTCTGATTTTCTTGATCTTCTAAAAATTCAACATGAAGACAATCTTAAACCTTCTTGTTTACTCTGTTGTACACTCTAAAGCCTTTGCTGTTGGTGCAATACCCTAATAAGTAACCTTCTTCTGATTTGCCATCAAATTTTCCCAAATTATCAATAGTGTTGAGAATAGTTAGAGGGCATCCAAAAGGCTTCATAAATCGAATGTTGGGTTTGGTTCCCATCAGCAACTCATAAGGTGTCTTCATCTGAGGTTTTATGACTGATACTCTGTTAAGCACATAGCAAGCAGTACTTACAACTTCAGCCCAAAATTGAATCGGTAATTGTGAATCTGCAAGCATAGTTCTAGCTGCTTCAATCAAAGTCCTATTCTTTCTCTCTGCAACACCATTCTACTGTGGTGGTCTTGCAATACTAAACTCCCTCTTGATCCCTTTGTTGAAACAAAATTCATCCATAATCTTGTTCTTGAATTTAGTCCCATTATCACATCTAATACCTCTAACCTTGAGTCTCAATTGGTTTTCAAGTGCTATTATAAGATTATGAATAACATCAAAAGTATCATCTTTAAATCCCAAGAAAAATACCCAATTGAATCTACTGCAATCATCTGTCACTACTAAGCAGTACTTTTTCTTGTTTAGACTTGCAACATAGATAGGTCCAAACAAATCCATGTGTAAGAGCTCCAAAGGTTCTCTAATAGTTCTTTCTTCAAGCTTCTTGCATGAAGCTTTGTGTTTTTTACCCTTCTTGCACGCCAAACATGAGTGATCATTCTTGTAAGTCTTTGAAGGTAAACCTCTAACTAAATTGCCTTTGACCAATTTGTTGATATTCTTGAAATTAACATGGCCCAATCTTCTATGCCACTGATGTGCTTCTTCAAATGGTGCTTTTGCCACTAAACATGTGGCTCTCCCAGAAGAGTGAAGAATATTCATATCCAGACTGTACACATCATTGGTTCTTGGTACTTTAAGAACGACCAAGTTATCATTAACAGACTTGAATTCAGGGGAAAGGATGAGACATTCTGTATTAGTGAATAACAGAGGATGCTTTTTATCACAGATTTGAGAGACTGACAAAAAGTTGAACTTGAGCTCCTTCACATATCTAACATTCTCAAAATCTATACGCCATGCTTTGATGGTTCCTTTTCCAGTGATTCTTCCTCCATTGGGATCATTCCCAAATGCAACTTTTCCTCCACAAATAGATCTAAAATCTAACAGAATCTCCTTGTCTCCTGTCATACTTCCAAAGCAACCACTATCCACAATAAGATGATCTTTAAGCTCCTCTTCTGGGTTGCCCTCAGAGATAGGGGTGAACTTGATGAAGTAGCCATCATAGCAAGTAGAACAGGATCATCTTCACTCTCCATGCTCCAATCAAAGCTTCCTAGACCATCTCTGGATTCCAAAGCAGCATGTTCAGATTCTTCATCAAAAGCTGTACTCCAATCAAACTCTTCCACTGACTCTTCCACAACTACCATACAGTAGGTTACTGGTTCATCATCAAACTCAGCACTCCAGTCAACCTCTGATAAACTCTCTTGAGCAACCAAAGCTTTTGTTTCAGTAATAGGAATTTCTTTAAGCTCTAGCTTTGGTTTCTTAGTCATCCTGTTTGCTTCATATTTAGTAAACCTGCATTCCCTTGCAAAGTGTCCAGTCTTTTGACAATTGAAGCATTCAATTTTGGATTTGTCAAAAGTAATTCCCCGTTTTGGTTTGAAGTCAATGCTTTTTCTTGTCTTCTTCCTATACTTCTTGATCCTTGCAGTGATCATAGCAACTTACCACCTGATATCAATTTCTTCAAGTGCATCCTCTTCAATCTGTGAGAGATCTTCTTCATAAGTGACAGGTAAAGAAGCTTGATGTGCAACGAAAGAGCATACGACTTCATCTGAGTGGATGGTATTAGTTGGTGGGGCCTGCTGAGCAAAGGTGGGTGTAGAGTAGGCAACAGTACTTTGAGTAGGAGAAGCAGTACTTTTAGTTGAAGTACTGCCTCTCTTTTCAGATGACAAAAAGGCTATACTGTGAGACTTTGAACTAGTTTGACCATTCATCTCATGCTCATACACCTTCAGATGATTGTAAAGATCATCAAAGTCCATGACATCCAAACCAGGTTGTCCTATGATCATTGTAGCAATCACATGCCATGTCGATGGCAAACTCTAAGAACTTAAGATTAGCATCTTCAACTGAAACCTCTGCTTTGTATAACTCCAGCATACTAAGAAGGTTTTGGAATCTGTCATAAGCAGCATCAAGTCCTTCTCTTTCTCCAACAGTGAATGTTTCAAATTGCTGCTTCAACAGATTTCTGTGCATCTTCTTGGAAGCATCATTACCTCCAAACCTTGTCTTGAGAGCAGCCCAGAGTTGCTTTGCATCTTTAGCATCATGAAACTTGAGTAGATGACCATCTGGAATGGCAGACAAGAGAATGTTCAGTGCCTTCTCTTGATTCCTTATTGTTGCTGCTGGTAAGACTGCCTTAGGTGCTTTGGGTTGTCCATGAATATCAATAGGTTCTAGAACGACTTCATTACCATTGACAATTACATTCCACAGTGCATGGTCTGTAATTGTGTTGGATCGATATACTTTAATCAAACTAACTTAACTAGCTTGTTAAGGTTTAATAACCTCGGATAAATCCTAAGTTATTAACAAAGAAACACTGAGCAATCTTTATCAAGTACGCGGAATTTACTTAACAAAGCTAAGAAGAATAACTTTTATTATAAACTCTAAATCTGGTTATTATGCAGATACTCTAATACAACTCTAAGATAATCGAACTTCTCTCTAAAACACTAATTAACTTGTGAATTCGTAAACTCTAAAACTCATAGACTCATAGACTTCGTACACTTCATAGACTTCGTACCTCTAATGCCAATCTAGGAGTCCTTTTATAGGCTCAAGGATATCCTAGTCGGTTTACAATTTGTATCCTTGTACGACAAGTAATCTAATACAGAACATTCTAGAGTTACAATACTTTCTATAAACGAATATAACAGTTCTTTGTTCTTGCAGTACTTTGACTTCATTGTGCGGTACTTTGACTTTATCTTTAGCAGTACTTTGACTATTTAACTTTTTCCAGTACTTTGCAGCTTACAGTACTTTCATATCTTCAGTACTTTCATGTCTTCAGCACTTTCATATCCCAACAATCCTCCCCTAACTTGAATTCTACTTGCTTGACTTCAAGTTCCTTTGTGAATGTATCTTTAACAGCTTCATCTTTAAGGACAGATTGTGTCATAGTCTTTTCAGTATATCTCTGCAGTATATGTGCTTGTCAAAGTACCTCTTAGAATTGTTCTTTCTCAGCAGCATCTAGCAAGCTCCATCTTTTCAGCAACACAGCAACATATGACAATTTGTACATTAATTCAGTTTAAGTTGCATAATATTCTCATCACTTCCAGGTGTGTTAACTCCTGTGAGAGGTGAATCATTGAAAATTTAATGGATTTAGATCTCTTTACCAAAGCCATTATCTTTGGTGTAGCCAAATGTTTTGGTGTGTAAGACCATGGTACACTGATAACCATATGATTTTTAGCAAATCATCAGCTATCAACAAATTTGATTTGTTTTTACCAAAAGCTGTACCCTTTTGGACTAGTTAGTTCTTCTATCTAATGGTGAACTAATTACCAATAATGGTTTTTCCACTGCCTTTACCACAAGCCATTTTCTTGTGGGCTAGCCAACTCTTCACATTAACTGATATGGTGAGTTGATTACCATACAACTTATTAGCAAGTTGTCAACTAAAAACGGATTTGATGTATCTTTACCAGAGCCGTTTGCTCATGGATTAGCCAATCCTTTTGTAACCATGGTGGATTGATTACCTATTAGATGTTTACATCTCAAAATCCATTTAATTCACTTAACTTTTGTTTCAAAATATTTAGTTATTTAACAAAAAGTTTCTTTCATAAATCACTTAACTGATTTAAAAAAAAAAAAAAAAAAAAAAAAACTGCAAGCATTACTTTGATGAAAGTACTGTTTGATTAGCAGTACTTTGAATAAAGTACTGATTTATCAAAAATAAATTATTCAATAAAACTCATACCAGTTTACTCATCTTCTTCAGCAATGGTAGTCCAGTTGATAAATAGATTGATAATCATGCAAGCAGTTTCATTATCCTCTTCTACTTCCAATCCATGCTCTAGCATTCTTCTCATGAGCTCAACTGTGAGAGGATATCTTCTGTTTACAAACATGTGTATCATTTTACCATTCTCTAGCTCTAAAACATGAACTCCAGATTCTTCAAAGAATCTCCAGCAAACAATTTCCCAGTTTTCTTGATTCTTCCATATATCATCAGTGCTTTCCTCTTCTGTTTCCCACATAGTTATAAGATCTCCAAGCAAAACCAGACCAATTCCCTCTGATGGAATTTCTCCAAAATAAGCTTTTACCACATTATATAGATAGAATAGATCCACTCTATCTATAATATGTAACAAATCCCATAACCTATTGAAAACTTTGAAGCTTTCATCTTCCTTATGAAAAATCATATAATCTCCTTCTTTGGATTTCACAATATCAAAAGCACTAATCTGAGATCTGTTCATTTTTATGTCTGCATCTTCTTTTGAATAATCAAAATCTACCACTCTGAGATAATTTCTTAATGCATCTTTAGACTCAGATCTTAATTCAACTCTTTCTTTCTTTGAGAATTGTCTATCTGTATCTTCAGATTTTCTTTTTCTTTTAAAGCTCTTCTTCCTTTCAGCTTCAGTCCAAAAAGCTTCTTCTCTAAAATCCTTGATATCAGCAACACTCTTCTTATAAGCTTTTGTTTCAGCATCATAGAGTCTTTTCATGTTAACATAGTTCAACTTCTGCAATCCTTTATACCCTCGACCTTTCAAATATGCCATCATAGCATTCCTGTCCTTAGCTAAATTAGGTCTTCTAGGCATATATCTAACAGGAGTAGGTGATTGTAATGGTTCTTCATCTTCAGCATCTAATTGCTCTTGCAACCTTTTAGCCGCTTCTCTACTTTGAGCTTCTTCAGCTTCTTGAGCTACTCTATCTTTAGCATTTAACTCTTCTTGAAGCTTTCTAGCAGCAGCTTCATTCCTAGCAACTTCAATTTCTCTAATCTCTGCCAAAGTAAGTTTCTTCTTCTTTTCTTCTACTAAAACACCTTTCCCTTTATCTTTAGGATCAATTGCAGGTTGAGAAGTTCTTTGTGGTACATCTTCTTGCACTTCTCTATTGGTAACACCACCTCTAGGTTGTGATAAATCATCTAAAATTGTAGCAATGAACTCATCATCACTTGCAGAATGAATTGGTTTGAGTATAGCTTCCTCCTCTTCTTGTATAACAGTTGTAGAAGGACCAGCTTCCTCTTCAAAATTTAAGACTCTTGGAGTTATCACTTCTTGTCTAAAAGTACTTTGCTGATGAAGAGCAGTACTTTGGTGTTCAGTACCTTGAATTTGAACTTGTTCCTCTTGTTCATCAGTACCTTGAATGATCTTTTCTTGTTCATCAGTACTTTCAGGTTCTTTATCCTTCTTAACATCTTCTTTCAAATTATCTTTTTCTAAATTCCTCCCCAAGTTGATAGAAGAATGTTGATGAACCTTTTGGCGTTTGCTTTTTCGAGACTGCTTTTGCGCCTTTTTCTTTGATTTAACCCAGATGCGAAATTCTTCAATTAATGGTCACACAAAAGTCTTTAGCCTTCTAAACTTCAATTTTAATTTCTTTATCTGTTTGGCTTGAATCTCAGTAGTCTTTTTCAGCTTGACCAACTCCCTTGTCAAAACATAGTTATCTAATGTGATGTCATCAGGAGGTATGGTATGTGTATCATCTCCTTGAATAGGTGAATGATCTTCGTGGTAAGAAACAGGAACAGACCCTTGTGGAGATGGAGAAGGTGAAACTGCAACATCATCTTGATGTTCAGTACTAGGAGAAGCAGCACCTTGTAGAGATGCAGTACCTTCGTTTGGTGTAGCCTGTGAAGAAGCAGTACTTGCAGAAGCAGTACCTTCAGATGCAGTACCTGCAGATGCAGTACCTGCAGATGCAGTACCTGCAGATGCAGTACCGCAGATGCAGTACCTGCAGATGCATCATCAGCTTCCGTATCAGCTCTAACAGCCTGAACAACTTCCATCATGGAAGTAGTTAAAGGAGTATCTTGACCCCTGAATAAAACACTTCTTTTTGCCATAAAAGTAAAGATCTTGGATTGTTGAACAATAACAGGCAATAAAGCTGTAGGTTTTGGCACATCAGAAAGTTGCTTGTTTAAGAAAACCTGTATAAACCTTGGGTACATAAGCCAAGTTGATCCATGTGAAATATGTGAGAGCATTCCATCCAGTATTAGCCTTGAGAAGTTAAAAACTCTATCTGTAGCTAACCCAACCATAGCAGACGCTATATTTGACCCAAACTGCTCCCAAGAGGTACTCTTAGCACTTATGCAATGTAGCAACACATGAACCAAAAACTTCCAATGTGGACAAAATAGTTGTTTTCGAAATGTTTGTTCATTCAAAGAACCTTCATAACCAATATGCCGAAAAGTATCCCATATCAACTGCTTATCAAACCTTATAGCCCCATCTGCATCATTGAACAATAAATCTTCTCGGATTGAGGCTTCAGTAATCTTAATAGTTCTTCCAGCAACAGTTGATCTAATATAATATTCCTCATTCTCCATATTATCTCTAGCATTAGCCCAAAATTCTTGAATCCAAGGTTCAATTATATCCGGCTCCACTAAAAGAGCATAACTGATAGGCGAACCAGTAAGATAATCAATTATATCATGAAAGAGTATATTCGCATCAGTCTTATCCAAATTAGCAACCATATTATGCTTTGAAACAGTAGGATGATTTGCCATTGTTGATTAGGTACGCACAAAAGAATTGTGATCGAAGAATGAATATGATGAGAGAAAAATGGAAAAGATTATAGTGGATCAATATGAGAGGGAAAATCGGAAAGTAGGTATTTATAGGTGAGATTCGAAAAATCACAGCCTAAAATAACATTGTTACCGTTAGCAATAATTACCCTTCAAGATATCTGTTGGAACAGTACTTTAATAAGACAAACAGTACTTCCACGTAAGCAGTACTTTCCCAAGCAGTACTTTCCAAGCAGTATTTCCCAAGCAGTACAGTACTTTCCAAGCAGTACTTTCATGAAAAAACAGTACTTTTCCAAGGTCTCCAGTATCAACTAAGTATACATAACAATCCTTCTCCTCAAGCAATGCACAGGACTATACAAATACTAAATAGTCCTCCCCTTAAATGTAGCTCAGTAGTTAATCATGCCAATGCTCACCACCAAGTGAGTGAATCTAGAAACATCAAAACCTTTGGTGAGTAAGTCAGCTACATTATCATCTGTGTGAACCTTAACCACATTTATAAGCCTGTGCTCATAACAATCTCTAATAAAGTGATGCCTAATCTGTATGTGCTTGGTCTTGGAATGATACACTGGATTCTTCACAATACAAATAGTACTCTCATTATCAATGTTGATAGGAGTATTCTTGAAATTGAATCCGTAGTCCAAGAGCAGATTTTGAATCCACAAAACTTGTCCACAACAACTTGCAGCAGCTACATATTCAGCTTCAGTAGAGGATGTTGCTGCAATTGTTTGTTTCTCTTGAATAGATTGATCCTCAGCAGATAAAGAGGATTCTGGAACGACAGTACTTTGCTGTGAGGCAACAGTACTTTGTTTTGGAACTTCAGTACTTTGTTTAGGACTAACAGGATCTTCATCAGGAACAGCATCAGGTCTAATATGAACTCCATGAACAACATATTGTAAATCTTCTCCACTGTGCACTGGTTGATTTTCTTCTCTTACAGGTACATAGTTCATAGATGGAGTTAAAACCTCAAGATCAAACATTCAATCAGGACCTGTACCTTTCTCATTGGCTTGATCTTCTAAAAATTCTACATGAAGACAATCTTAAACCTTCTTAGTAACTTTGTTGTATACTCTAAAGCCCTTACTGTTAGTGCAATAACCCAATAAGTATCCTTCTTCTGACTTGCCATCAAACTTCCCCAGATTATCAATAGTGTTTAAAATAGTAAGAGGGCATCCAAAAGGTTTCATAAAACGAATGTTGGGTTTATTGCCCATCAGCAATTCATAAGGTGTCTTCATCTGTGGTTTAGTGACTGAGACTCTGGTAAGTACATAACAAGCAGTACTTACAGCTTCTGCCCAGAACTGAATAGGTAGATGAGAATCTGCTAACATTGTTCTTGCTGCTTCAATCAAAGTCCTATTCTTTCTTTCTGCAACACCATTCTGTTGTGGTGTTCTTGCAATACTAAACTCCCTTTTTATGCCTTTGTTTGCACAAAATTCATCCATAAGTTTGTTCTTGAATTCAGTCCCATTGTCATATCTAATACCTCTAACCTTTAGTCTCAATTGATTTTCAAGGGCTATAATCAGTGTCTGAATTGCATCAAAAGTATCATCTTTAAAACCCAAGAAAAATACCCAACTGAATCTACTGCAATCATCTGTTACAACTAAGCAGTACTTTTTCTTGTTTAAACTTGCCACAGAAACAGGTCCAAACAAATCCATATGTAAAAGCTCCAAGGGTTCTCTAATAGTTCTCTCCTCAAGCTTCTTGCAGGAAGCTTTGTGTTGTTTACCCTTCTTGCATGCCAAACATGATTGATCATTCTTGTAAGTCTTTGAAGGTAAACCTCTAACTAGATTGCCTTTGACTAGTTTGTTGATATTCTTGAAGTTAACATGGCCCAATCTTCTATGCCATTGATGTGCTTCTTCAGATGTTGCTTTAGCCACCAAACATGTAGCTCTTCCATAAGAATGTAGACTCTTCATGTCTAAACTATACACATCATTTGTCCTTGGTATTCTAAGAACTACTAATTCATCATCAACAGGCTTAAAGTCAGATGAAAGGATGAGACATTCTGTGTCAGTGAATAACACAGGATGCTTTTTATCACAGATTTGTGAGACTGACAATAGATTGAAACTCCTTCACATATCTAACATTCTCAAAATCTATAAGCCCAGCTTTGATAGTCCCTTTTCCAGTAATCTTTCCTCCATTAGGATCATTTCCAAATGCAACTCTGCCTCCACTAATTTTCCTAAAATCAGACAGGATCTCTTTGTCTCCTGTCATACTTCTAGAGCAACCACTATCCACAATAAGATGATCTTTAAGATCCTCTTCTGGGTTGCCCTGCACACAAAGAAATTAGTTAGAAACTTTTAGGAACCCAAGCCATTACTGACTTGTGTTCCCCTTGTGGAGTTACAAACTCAAATTCTTTGAGTATGTAATTTCCACTATCTTTCAAATGATGATCCAAAATTATCTTTTGATCTTTAGCATGTGGGTTTTCAAAACTTTCTGGTTTTTCAACATAAATCTCTTTTTCTTTCATTACAAAAACATCAGATTCACTTTTGGTTGAAAATACTGTCTGTCCCTCAGCAGTACTTTCCCTCTTAACCCATTTTTTTTTAACACATGGTTCCTGTGATCTAAATCTCCTATATGTATTGTAATACCTTCTAGGTTGATAGTGAGATCTCCTAGGATTCCTATACCAAGTAGTGTTGTCAGTACCTTGTTTCGTCTGAGCAGTACTTTGAGAAAGTACGAGATCAGAATTAACAGTACTTTGGAAAGTACTGTGAGATACTGAAGGTTTTGAAAAAGGTTTTCTCTGGTGTGGGTATCTATGATCTGGTGAGAAATTTATGTGATTGACCCTATTTGAATTATTCCAAACTGGTTTGTGTTCTCTAGGTTTCTGGTTGGCAGTCCTGTTCTTTGAAAATTTTCTAAGGTATTCTGAGTGATGTTCACAATCATTAATTAGATGTGTAGAACTAAAACACACAAAACACAGTTTCTGACCCATACTGTCAAAGTGACATCTTCTATGTCTATGCCCAAAATTATTTTGCCTTCTTGGTAAATGATTAAACCTGTTTTGACCAAAATTATCCCAAAAAGGTTTAGCAGTACTGTTTTGAAAAGGTTTTGAAGAAGGTACTGCTTTTGGAGCAGTACTTTGATTTGAAGGTACTGCTGGATTTTGAACATTGTTTTCAACAGGTTCTTTGGGTTCTTCAGACTTAGATTGAGCTACAAGCTTTTTCCTAAACTCAAGACTATCTACTCCAAAACGAGAAACATCAGGCCTAGGGGGTTGATGAATGCCAGTGGGATGAGGAACAGCATGATAATCATTAGCTTTCTTATATTCAGGAGGTGAGTCACTTATTGAACCATCATTACTAGATGTATCTACATAATTAATGAGTTCTTCATCACTAGTGGTTATATCCTCATATTCACCTTCATCCTGATCACTAGATTGGTTTTCTTCTAATTTACTAAAATCCATTCCAAAACCTAATCCAGTTTTAAGGTAGGCTCTATGCTGTTTTTGAACATAAGAAACATGTGACAGACCAGCTTCACCCCAAGCAGCATACTTAGCTAACAAATCATCTCTTTCCTTAGTTAATTTCTCAATTTCAGCAATTTTACAGTTTAATTTCCATTCACTAAGTTTTAACTAGTAGTCCTGTTGGGCATATTTTTCAGCCCAGGCTACTTCATTAGTTTCATGTGCTAAGATTTTGGCTTCCATAGATTCTAAGGTTATTTGATAACCAGCTACCTCAGACCTAGCCTTAACACAATTATCTCTCTCAATCACATAACTGCTAAGTAATTTATGATAAAAATCATAGCAATTTGAGCATACCTCAGAGATAGGAGATTGATTTGGGGAAGTAGCCACCAATGCTAGCTTAATAGGATCATCTTCACATTCCTTGCTCCAATCAAAACTTGCAAAGCCATCATCAGATTCCAAAACAGCATGTTCTGATTCTTCAGCAAAAACAGTGCTCCAATCCAATGCTTCTACTGAATCTTCAATTTCTTCTTCCACTGCTACCATACAGTAAGTCACTAGTTCATCATCAAATTCTTCACTCCAGTCAACTTCTGATAACTTCTCTTGAGCAACCAAAGCCTTTGTTTCAGTAATTGGAATTTCCTTAAGCTCAAGTTTTGGCTTTTCAGATGTCATGTTTGCTTGATACTTAGCAAACCTGCACTCCCTTGCAAAATGACCAGTCTTTTGACAATTGAAGCATTCAATTTTGGATTTGTCAAAAGTTATGCCCTGTTTTGGTTTGAAATCAATGCTTTTGCCTGTCTTCTTCATGTACTTTTTGATCCTTGCAGTGATCATAGCAACTTGCCATCTGATATCAATTTCTTCAAGTGCATCCTCTTCAATCTGTGCTAGATCTTCTTCATAAGTGACAGGTAAACTAGCTTGTTGTGCCAAGAAGGAGCACATAACTTCATCTGAGGCCATAGTGGTAGGTGGTGAGGCCTGCTGAACATATGAGGGGGGTGTGTAGACAGCAGTACTTTGAGAAACAGTACTTTGGGGAGAAGCAGTACTTTTAATGGAAGTACTGGTCTTCTTTTCAGAGGATAGAAAAGCAATACTGTGTGACTTAGAACTTGGTTGACCACTCATCTCATGCTCATACACTTTAAGTTGATGATAGAGATCATCAAAGTCCATGACATCCAAACCTTGTTGTCCTCTGATCATTGTAGCAATCACATGCCATGAAGATGGCAAACTCCTTAGAAACTTCAAATTGGCATCCTCAACTGATACTTCTGCCTTGTATAGCTCCAACATGTTGAGAAGATTCTGAAACCTATCATATGCAGCATCAAGACTCTCTCTTTCACCAACTGTGAAAGTTTCAAACTGTTGCTTCAGCAGATTTCTGTGCATCTTTTTAGAGGCTTCATTCCCTCCAAATCTGGTCTTGAGAGCAGCCCAGAGCTGCTTAGCATCTTTAGCATCATGAAATTTAAGAAGATGACCATCTGGAATGGCAGATAAGAGAATGTTGAGTGCCTTTTCTTGATTCCTTAAGGTTGCTGCTGGTAAGACTGGTTTAGGTGCCTTGGGTTGTCTAGGAATATCAATGGGATCTAGTACAACTTCATTCCCATTTACAATTACATTCCATAAAGCATGGTCAGTAATGGCAATGTACTGCCTCATCTTCATGCACCAGAGATCATATTCTCCCTTTTTGATTATTGGAATTCTGAGTGAGGTGATTGAGGGTGGTGGAACAGCTTCAATCGACATCTTGAATATTGTTGAAGTAGGGTTTCTTCCTAGTCAGAGTTTCCACACAAGCTCTGATACCATTTGTTGGATCGATATACTTTAATCAAACTAACTTAACTAGCTTGTTAAGGTTTAATAACCTCGGATAAATCCTAAGTTATTAACAAAGAAACACTGAGCAATCTTTATCAAGTACGCGGAATTTACTTAACAAAGCTAAGAAGAATAACTTTTATTATAAACTCTAAATCTGCTTATTATGCAGATACTCTAATACAACTCTAAGATAATCTAACTTCTCTCTAAAACACTAATTAACTTGTTAATTCGTAAACTCTAAAACTCATAGACTCATAGACTTCGTACACTTCGTAGACTTCGTACCTCTAATGCCAATCTAGGAGTCCTTTTATAGGCTCAAGGATATCCTAGTCGGTTTACAATTTGTATCCTTGTACGACAAGTAATCTAATACAGAACATTTTAGAGTTACAATACTTTCTATAAACGAATATAACAGTTCTTTGTTCTTGCAGTACTTTGACTTCATTGTGTAGTACTTTGACTTTATCTTTAGCAGTACTTTGACTATTTGACTTTTTCCAATACTTTGCAGCTTACAGTACTTTCATATCTTCAGTACTTTCATGTCTTCAGCACTTTCATATCCCAACAAATTGCAATGCACTGCCTCATCTTCATGATCCATAGGTCGTAGTCTCCCTTCTTAATGACAGGTATCCTGAGTGAGGTGATGGATGGTGGTGGAACAGCTTCAATCGACATCTTTAGGTTTTGTTAACTAGGTTTTAGGGTTTCTTCTTAGCCAGAGTTTCCACACAAGCTCTGATACCACTTGTTGGATCGATGTACTCTAACCAAACTAACTATATAGCTTGTTAAGGGTTTAATAACCTCGGATAAATCCTAAGTTATTAACAATGAAACACTGAGTAATCTTTATTAAGTATGCGGAATTTACTTAACAAAGCTAAGAAGATTTAACTTTAACAATATTAATAATAACTCTAAATCTGCTTGTTATGCAGACTCTTTTAACAACTCTAAAACTCTAATATCAAATTCTCTAATAACGTACGTATGTATTCTCTAATGCCAACCTAGGGGTCCTTTTATAGGCTCAAGGATAACCCTATTCGGTTTACAATTTGTAACCTTGTATGACAAGTAATCAAAACAAAGAATATTCTAGAATAACAAAGCTTTCCATAAATAAATATAGCAGTTCTTTTAGCCTTGCAGTACTTTGACTTCGACAGCAGTACTTTGACTTTTTCTTTAGCAGTACTTTGACTTTTCCAGTACTTTGTCATTCTTCAGCACTTTCATATCCCAACAGATTGCTTGTTTCTTGGACGCTTAGCAAAGAGGCATGGTTGGAGGATCATTCTAAAACTCTGACAATATTTTTGGACCTAACTTAAGCTTTCTCTTGGACCTTACTTTTTAGTATTTTGAATAAATGTAACCAAATGACTGAATATTGGATTGGTTTTATGTAACGTTTTATGCTATCTTGTTTTCCTATGCTTGTGTTGTGTACCAATCCAGTAGCACCCCGAAAGTTTGATTAAGTCTTACGCAGTACCAAATGTTGGGGGTGTTACAGATTGGTATCAGAGCCAGGTTATATAGAACTAGGTACTTATCAAAAACCTAAACTATAAATATTTTTTATAAAAATTGATCCTTGACCGACGCATGCCAGCCTGCCAAGCCGAAGCCTCTTGAATTGCGTTTGGAATGTTATGAGATTGCGATGTGATTATTGAGTTTGGAATGTTGTGAGATTGCGATATGATTATTGAGATTGGAATGTTATGAGATTGATATATGATTATTGAGCTTGGAATATTATGATATTGCCATATGTTTGATATGTCTTGGAAATTATATGATGTTTTGGTTATATGATAGAATGGCGAATTAGGAATTGTGCGGTTTTGTCTTAAACATGTTTTAAGTAATACTGTATTCACTAATTTTTAAATTAAATATAATTGACATTATATGATGAATTGTATGATGTTTTGATATGCTATTTGTGTTATGAGAATTAGTCATTTTTGTACACTTATACCTACCCTACGCCATTGTCACAGACCATGCCTTCGTTAGCTTATGACGTGTACGAGGAGATCCTTGCTGCCGCATCCCGCTTAGCACGAACTCTGATGACTCCCGCTCAGGACGATACTTACATGATTGTCCGATACCCGACTCTTGCTTCATCATCATCAGTCATTCTAGAGCCGCATACTTCACCTACTTCCCAGTTACCTTCATCATCATCTGATCGTCCTAGTTCCTCGCGACAGCTTACACTACATCAGGCTTTAGCACGAGTCCAGATTCCCCGACTTACTCATCGTACAACTTCTAGCATGTCAGTGCGACCCTAATCAACACCTGTGCACCTTGCAGCTCACTCTCTCCTGTCATCACGACTTACATCGCCATCTCACCGGCGATCTAGATCCCCTACTTTTCCACCACATGATTCACCTTCGTAGAGACGTCGACTCATGGACTCCTACTCAGATGATGAGGATGAGGAGGGGTATGAGGATGAGGATATGGAGCCTGATCGAAGCTGAACCATCAAGTTTATCACACAAGCTAACCACTTGTGAATGGTCAACCGTAAAAAAACTTCAAACAGCTCAGAAACAATGCAATTTAGATCTGGAGAGTATAGTGTTTCCACAGGTCGTTAAGTCCCACGGAGGATTAATGGTGTTTAACACTTTCAGATGTCGAATAATCACAAAGGATAGTGATCAGTAAGGATTGTGAATGATAATTACACTTAAAGAGAAAGTTTGTAAATTACAGGGGCTTAAATGCAAATTAAAGAAAATTAAAATGATAAATTATATTAAATAAACGCTATCACTATTTTTAAAATGATGTTTTTCTTGATTTATAAAATAAAATAACTTAAATAAACTATTTTAACTAAAACGTAAACTTAAATTATCTAAAAATGTGACCTAAAATGAAAACGTGCGTTGTATGTAAAAATTACGCGAGTGCGCAAGTAAAAACGTAAAATTTGTTAAATAAAAGTCCTACGAGTGTAAAAAAAAATTTCTTACTTACTATATGACAAAAGAAAATTTTAGAAAAAATATTTATATTTTTTTGACTTTTATATTTTTTATTATGAATTAAATACTATTTTACACTAATTAAATGATTAAAAATACTAAAACTATTTAGAAAATTCTAAAACTTTTTTATAAAATACTTATTAACAATACAAGGCTAGGAAAAATGCAAAAGTTGTAAAAGCTTGTTTTAATAAGCTATAAATAAGCTAAAACATTCGAATAAGCTAAAAGAACAAAAACGGGTTATGTATTAAATGTTGCAAACCATAACCAGTCAAAGACCCAAGAGCAGTTGGTATGGTGTGTGTGTGGTGAGCTGGGTGGCCAGGGTTCGAATCCCAGCAATGGCTTTTTGCAAACTTTTTATTTTTTTTTTATTTTTTTCTTTTACAAACTTATTAAGCACTATTAGATAAGCAAATTTTATAACTACAACTTTTTATGAAAATCACTAATAAGCTCAGAATAAGCTTATGAGCTTAACAGTTAGTAAAAAAAAATTGGAATAAGCACAAAGATTAAGTTAAATTGCTAATAAGCTAGTAAATAAGCTAAGGTTAAGTGAAAATGAGCTAAACTAATGATAATAAGCTAGAATGATAACTGAAAAAGCAAAATAACTTATAAATAAGCACTAAACAAACCAAAATAAGCATAAGCTTAACTGTTTAAACAGAACACTGTTGGGTTTTCTAGCTACTTTCTAGCTTATTTTTAAGCACTTAATTAAGCTAGGAAATGAAAATAAAGACTAGGACTAATAAGTTAACCAAATAAGCTATCCAAAAAGCTAAAGCTTTCATAGTGGGATTCACTGGTGAGCTTATAATGAGCTTTTGAAAAAGCTAGTAAACACTGGTTAGTCAGTGTACTATATGAAATGGGACAAATAAAAAGCCATAAGCAGGCTTATCAAATAAGCTACAAATGGAAAAATAAGCATAAGACTAAAGAGACAGCTGGGTGAGCTTCTCAAAAAGCTAAGATGCACAAGCTAAAGCTAAATAATAAGCTCTCTGAGAGCTTGAGAATAAGCTTGTAAAACTGATGCACAGGGCATTTTTTTGAAAAGGGGTTCAAAAGAAGCTAAGTAATAAGCACTTTATAAGCTAATTAAAAGTAAACTAATATTTTTCTAATTAAGTTGAGCAGCTGAACACTAATATCCTAAAAGCACAAGGCATGAAACTCAATATTAAACCCTATATAAAATTCTCTAGTTTATTCAAAAACTGTCTAAGTGAGATTTTGACTTTTTATAAAAACCAAATAAGTTGACTAAAACGAACTTTGAATCAATCCTAATCACTGATTATGATGTATTAACCTAAAATAAGACTAGATTGACCAATGATAACAACTTATGAAAATGAAATCATGATCATGGATCATGAAAATCCAACAGTTGATGAATAAGATGTGATCAAAGGTATTTTTGACTTTTTAATGAACAAGCACTGGTTTTTCTTGTTTATATGAGCTAATAAGACCTAATGATACATGCACCAAACAAGAACAATGACTAGAACAACCTCTAACTCAGTTGAACAAACAAATCCAAACAACCCTTAATGAGACTGTTTTGAAGATTTTCAAAACAAAACACAGATTAAGATCATGCCATGGATTACAGACCTTATATTATCACTTAATAAGTTTAAATGAGCATTAAACAACAGTAATAATAACATTAAATTAAGAAATTTCACTTATGCTATATTAACTGTTAAAATAAAACTTTTACTAACTACAAATTAAAGAGAACAAGTAACTGGTTTTAATGCTTAATTATACTTAACTATGACTAATAAACATGAACATACAGAGATTTAAGCTAATGAACAATTCAAACAGTGAAATGCCAAAAATGGAGAATTAAGCTTACAAGTTGGATTCCAAGTGAAAACTGAAAACCAATGCTTGAAAACACTTCCTATAGCTTCCCAAGAAGCTCTAAACCAAAGGGCAATCCATTATTAACCCTGCTCCAGCTGTGATTACCATTTCTTGTGATTTTTTATTTTTGACTGATTTTTTTTTGTATTTTCTTGTATTTTTCCTTTTTGCTTCTAAACTGATTTTAATAGGTTTCTAATAGCTTAAATAAGCTATATAGGAGCTTATATTAGCTTATGAGTCCTTAACAACAGCTACAAACAACATTTGATCTTAACATGAGATTTTTGAAATGAAAATTGCATAGACTTGAAAATGAAGCTTAACACTGAAATTACTTATTGAAAAAGATTTAAATTACACTGAGAATACTTAAAAGAGTACTTGAAAGCTTTAAATAATACTGGAAATTTAAAATTAACTAGTTCGACATAATTAAACTAAAATTACACTAGATATCTTTCCACATTGCCTCTTATCTTCTTTATAGAGATCTTTTTGGCTCTCTGTCGACCTATAAGACTTTCCCACTTGACTTCAGCCCTTGAATTCATCAATTACACCAGAATCACACACATGGCATTTTTGGCGCCAAAAAAGTCTTAAGCAGGTTTTCTCAATTAAAGCTTTTGGATAGATGTGGAGGTGGAGGGGGGGTTGGTATACAGCTGGGGAGGTGAGGTGGAAAGAGCAAGTGGAGAAAAACAGGTGGTGAAACCACTGGTTTTGAGTTGCAGGTGTAGGAGAGGGAGGTGAACAGTGGTGGTGGTATTTGGCGGGTTTTGACCAAATTTGACCGAGTGATATAATAAGTGGGGGGGTCAAAATGGGGGGTTCACAGGGTTATTTGGCAGGGGTTCTTTTGTTTTGGCTGGGGATCAAAATACACAAAGGGCCATTTGGTTTGTTTAATACACAAGGACCATTGTTGTAAATTCTGCAAACTTCAAGGACTGAAACTGCCATTATTCCAAAGTTATCACAAGGACCAAACTTGACAAACTTTAATAGTACAAGGACCATATTTGATTATTTTACATTTTTAAATATCCAAGGACTATTTTTGACACTTTTGTAAAGTTGAGGGACCTTTTCTGCCATTTGACCAAAGATTCATTCAAGGACCATTTTTGACAACTTAGAATATTTCAGGGACCTTGAATGATAAAACTCCATATTTTTAGATTCCAGGGACTAGATTTGACAACTTTTTAAACTTGGGGGACTAAAACTGCCAATTATGCAAACTTGATACGTTTTTCATTTGATTTTGGTATTTTTGCATTTAAAACACATAAAACACTTATTTGTGATATTTTTATCATTTTGATGCATTTCTGAGTGTTTTCAGATATTTTTGTAGTTTAAATGGTACAAAAATGATGAGTATTTAGACACTCATCAGAGCCTCTAGAGGAGGTAGAGGAGGACATCCCAGATGAGGACATTTCACCATTTCAGAGTCCCGCACATTCAGCGCATTTACCAGGACCAGGTTCTCCTTTTCTCTTGCCTAAGCCTGATTCACCAGGGCAGCCATTTGAGTTAGTGTCGCCTACGCACTCACCCGGGTCGGGTAGCCCACTAGACTCAGACTTCCCATCAGAGGTAGCCTCAAAGCCCACTGAGTATGAAGAGACGGGTCTAATCTGGGAGTGACTTATTACTCAGGGAGTTAGGCTTAGCCATTTAGCGGACCGATTAGTCGGTGTATCAACGGCTAGCCTTGAAAAGTTGAGGGGTGACATGGGATCAGTGGTTAGGAGGACTATGGCAATGAGAGAGGGCATGTCAGATCTCCTTAAGCGGATGGGAGACCTTTAGAGAGATTTCATGATAGCTCGAGAGGCAGACCGAGCGCTCTGGCGCAAGCTCGGCGAGCTAGAGAGAGAGGTTGCGGATCTGAGGATAGATAGTGACTCCCATCGTGTTGAGATTTCCTCAGTGCGGGGAGATATTAAGGACCTTCGGAGAGCAGCGAGAGGCGCCCGTGCAGATCGTGGCTAGATGTCTTTAGGTTCATAGAATTGTACTATCTCGAAACTGAGGAGTCCTCGGTTGGAGATGCTAACTTATCTTAGTTATCCTTGTTATTTTCGTTATTAGAATCGTCTACGACGATTTCCCATCTTTCCGAGCTATTGTACTTCGAAAACTATGTGTTATGGCTAATAGAAGTGCATCCTTTGATTTCTTGTTTAGAGCATACGTTTTATTGATATGATGTGATAGTATCCTCATTATCGTGATTGGTATTCGTGCGGTATTCGACGCCTTTAGAAATCGTTTCTCGAGTAATGATGTATGATGTTTGGAACTTATGGAACTCTTTTGTTATAATTCAGATCAATGGCTCCAAGACAAAACCCACCCAGGACCACCCGAGCAGTGCCCGTTGTGGTCAATACCGGCCATCGAGGTCGGCGCCCAACTCCGACTGTTGAGAATTAGAATACCGAAAACCCAGATACCAACAATCCCGCCTTTGAGAATTAAAATATCAATGATCAAGGTACCAATGGTCACATTCTGCCTAACACTCCGACTATGAATCAAGCCCATCGAACAGATTCTGACTCAGTGTGTCGCTGAACTACTAGCTAAGTCGAATCACTCTAACACCTCTGCTGGAACCCCTCCGCTTAACCGAACCCGAGGTTGTACCTATAAGGAGTTTCGGTTATGTGATCCCTTTGAGTTTGGAGGAACCGAGAGAGTGGTTTACCTAATGAGGTGGATGGAGAAAACCGAATTGGTGTTTACTGTCAGTAACTGTGATGAGGATGCAAAAGTGAAGTATGAAATGTTTACCTTGAAGGACGAAGCATTGACTTGGTGGAATAATTATCACAAGTACGTAGGTAGTATGTGGCATATGCGATGACATGGGAACAATTCAAGGCCTTGTTGATTAAGACTTACTGCCCAAGAAATGAAGTTAAGAAGTTAGAGATTGAGTTTTGGAACCATAAGGTGAAAGGTACCGACATGACAGTTTACAATCGTCGTTTTGAGGAATTGTTGTTACTTTACCCCAAGATGGTTTGTACTGAGGCACTCAAAATTGAGCGATACACTGATGGTTTGCCACTAGCTATTAGGAACGACGTGATTGCTGCAAAACTGACAAACCTTTACGAACCATCAGTGTATCGCTCAAATTTGAACGGAAGGAAACTAAGGAAACCAAGGCACTGGAAATCAACAGGGAGACGTGGGAGAAACACGAGTGTACGTCATTGGGAAGGAGATCAAAGAGGATCCGAACGTAGTCACTAGTACGTTCCTTCTCAATAACTGTTATGCTTCCATATTTTTTAATAGTGGTGCCTATAGGAGTTTCGTATCCACTACTTTTATGCCCTTACTAGGAATCTCCCCGACAACTTTAGGATTAGGTTATGATATGGAGTTAGCTAATGAAAAAAGAGAGAGAATAGACACTATAATTCGCGGTTACACGTTAAACTTCTTAGGCCACCTGTTCAATATAGATCTTTTACCTGTTACCTTAGGTAGTTTCGACGTCATCATCAGTATGGATTGGTTGTCGAAGTATGGTGCGCCCATCATTTATGATGAGAAGATTGTTCGTGTGCCTTATGGTAGAGAAGTCCTGAGTATACAAGGAGATCGAAGCGACTGTGGAGGTCCTTCCAAGTTGAACATCATCTCTTGTATAAAGGCACATAATTACATCGACAGAGGAGGATGTCTTTTCTTGGCTCAAACATCATCTCTTGTGAAAGACATCTGGAAGACGTACCTATCGTTCGAGACTTTCCGGATGTATTTCCCGATGACTTACCAGGAATACCACCTGTTAGACAAGTGGAATACCAAATCGAGTTGATACTTGGCGCTGCACCCGTAGCCCAGGCCCCTTATCGACTCGCTCCAAGTGAGTTGAAGGAATTGTCAAAGCATTTGACAGAGTTTTCAGAGAAGGGATTTATAAGGCTAAGTTCGTCGCCATGATGAGCACCCGTATTGTTTGTAAAGAAGAAGGATGGATCGTTTCGTATGTGCATCGACTACCGAGAATTGAATAAGTTGACGGTGAAAAACTGATACCCTCTACCTAGGATAGATGACCTGTTCGACCTACTCCAAGGATCGAGTATCTACTCAAAGATTGACCTGCGATAAGGTTATTACCAACTCAGAGTTCGAGAAGAAGATATCCCAAAGACAGCATTGAGAACTCGTTATGGGCACTATGAATTCCAAGTGATACCGTTTGGTTTAACCAACACGGCAGTGGTATTCATGGATCTCATGAATCGAGTGTGTAAGCCTTACTTGGATAAGTTTGTGATAGTATTCATAGACGACATCCTGATTTACTCCAATATTAAAAAGGAGCACGAAGAGCACCTGAGGCTCATCTTGGAGTTACTAAGGCAAGAACAGCTGTACGCCAAATTCTCTAAGTGTGAATTTTGGATCCCAACCGTACAATTCTTGGGCCACGTGATTGATAGTCAAGGAGTTCACGTGGATCCCGCCAAGATTGAGGCCATCAAGGAATGGGCCGCTCCGAAAACCCCATCAGAAGTTTTTCAGTTCTTAGGTCTAGCAGGCTATTACCGGAGGTTCATTAAGGGATTCTCTAAAATAGCTAAGGTGCTAAACAAACTGACTCAAAAGAATATCAAGTACTAATGGGGGAAAAAAGAAGAAGCGTTTCAATTGCTGAAGGAGAAGTTGTGTAGTGCGCCTATTTTAGCCCTGCCTAAAGGAAGCGAAGACTTCGTCGTGTACTGAGACGTTTCGCATAAAGGTTTGGGAGCTGTCCTAATGCAATGGGAGAAGGTGATAGCGTATGACTCCTGACAGCTTAAGAAGCATGAGAATAACTACACCACCTATGATTTGGAATTGGGTGTTGTGGAATTTGCTCTTAAGATATGGAGACATTATATGTAAGACACTAAGTATATAGTGTATACCGACCACAATTGCTTGCAACACATCTTAGACCAGAAGGAGTTGAACATGAGACAACGACGCTGGTTGGAATTACTTAGTGATTACGATTGTGAGATTCGTTATCATCCTGGTTAGGCCAATGTTGTTTCCGATGCCCTTTGCTGGAAGGAGAGGATACCACCGTTACGAGTCAGATCTTTAGGAATGATGATTAGTTCGCCCCTACCGTCTCAGATATTAGCAGCCCAAGCCGAGACGTTGAAGGAAGAAAACCGTCCGACCGAGGATCTCTATCGAACGGTAGAAAACAAGAACGGCTTCTCAAAGCGTTCTGATGGAACATTATGCTTTGGAGATAGAAGCTGGATACCACTTCATGGAGGAATCCGCGAATTGATTATGCATGAGTCGCATAAATCAAAATACTCTATACATCCCGGAGCTTATAAAATGTATCACGACCTGAAAAAACTTTACTGGTGGCCGAACATGAAAGCCGACATAGCCTTGTATGTCAGTAAGTGCTTGACATGTTCCAAGGAAAAGGCCGAACATCAAAAGCCATTAGGATTGTTAGTACAACCTAAACTTCCTGTTTGGAAATGAGAGCCAACCACCATGGAATTTGTCACCAAGTTACCGAGAACAGTTAACGGCTGTGACGCTATCTGGATAATTGTGGATCGACTGACTAAGTTTGCTCACTTTCTTGCTATCAGTGAAAACGATAGTATCGACAAGCTTGATCGAATATACGTGAAAGATATTGTATCTCATCATGGCGTGCCTATATCATTTCAAGCTTGCTCGACTATACGTGAAAGATATAGTATCTCGTCAAGCCTCGTTCTTCAACGACAAATGACGTTTGAACACATCTTTTCAAGCCTCGTTCCTCATAGAAAAGAAATGTGTACGTTTCAGTGCGCTTTATCTTCGGAAGAAGAGAAATCTTCATTTGTATGACCATTCTCATCTACATTCTCCATCTTTACCATGCTCGTTCAGTCTTTCAGTGGATCGACGTACATTAGATTCTATTTTCATTCATTTGTTGGGCATTTGACGCTAATTGTGACTACGAAGGAGATCTGGCATCACTTATTTGAGATTGCAGTTGACTTTCACAATGGCGTGTTCTTATGTTATCTTGAAGTTGGGGTTGGTTGGATGCATGATTTTCAATGATAACTTACCCGTGGTTAAGATTTAAATTGAAGTCTTGAGTTATCTAGGTACTAGCAGTCGGGGTGGATGGTTGAAGACCTAGTTAACTATCACTTAAAGGAGTTTTGTTGTAGTACTCAGTGTCATACGCAGATGGCGTTGTGGATAATCGCAAGAGGTGTTAATGTCTCATAATTTGTTTGGGTATTGAGTACATAGGGATTTTGTTAAGATCGTTTGTAAGCTCAGCTAGGGATCAATAACAAAGATTAATAACATGCACAGCGGAATAAACAAATCGTTACTTTATTATTGAACAAGGTTTTTCATTCACTAACACTAACTAATCTTAGACGTTTATAGGAACACATCTTCTAACTAAACTAATAACCTAGGCGTTTACAAGACTATACGCCTAGGACACACACACACACCTTTAGTCGTCTACATCTTGTACGTACTATAAAACTAATGACCCTATGTCTCTTTATATACTAGAGACATCTAGGGTTCACAAGAGGAATCATAAAACAATTAGGAAACTAAATATTCTTTTAAGCATATCTTCTAGAATCTTCCAAATCCTCCATCTTTTTGTAGTTTCCTTTCTTGTCACTTTTAGTCCTTCATGTTTCATTCTTCTTGTTTTGTATCATCAAATCTATAATAGACCCAACAATCTTCCCCTATTTTATGATGACAAAACAAATACGATTCTTGTACGAACTTCCCTAGACGAAGTAGCAAAAGTTGAGATAATTAAATCTCACCATGAATGAAACACTCTTATCTTCGATGCTTCCCCTTGACTTGAACATGTCACTCAAACATCTCTTCCCCTTTTTGTTATTATCTAAATAGGGAACGTATGAAAATAATGATCTTGACCACCACGAACCAATATTATACTTCCAATCTAAGACTTCCAATGCTTCAAATCGCCCACCATTACGCATCATAAGAAAAATGGATCCAAAACAGTAGAAAACTCCAACTAGTAGTAGTAATAATGATCAACAGTAGTAAAAATCAAACACTTCCCCTTGAGTGATGCATGTAGATCAATGATTCTTCGAAATCTGTAGGCTTTATGTAATGATTACTTGTGAAGAAAACCAAATATAACGAATTTGATGAAGAAGTAGAATTTCCCAAACTTGTGTCTTAAATCTTGTACTATCCACGGAACTCCATACTTATACAAATCACCAAATATAAGTAGACCGCAATCCCTTGACAAGAATCCTCAACTAGTATGAGACACTGAGCACTACAATGTAACTCCTTCAAGTGATAGCCAATGTGTGCATAGAGCATCATAAGAAAAATCACACATTGCTAGATTCATCAAGCTATATGATAAGAACACAAACTAAGTAATTCCACTTCACCTTCAAATAAGTGATAAATAATCCTCTTCGTAATCAATTCTTCAATAAATCTCCAAAACGAGCTTTTAAATCCTTTTAAAAATTTCTTCCTGTGTGTGTGAACCAAATAACCATTCTATGTGTGTTTCATCCAAAAATCCATAACAATCGTCATGCTTCTTTAACAGCTGTGGACCAATCACCTTTCCATGTACCAATCCATGTGCTCGTTTTATCACTTGGAGCAGTACTTTCGAAGATTTATGAGCAGTACTTTCGTTTAGAACAGTACTTTCTTTTAACCATGTGTGTGCCTTCAATCAAACATCTCCATATCAAACTATCAAACAATGCTAAAACCATATGTCTTTATATTTGCACCATTCTGTAAACAAAAACCCATTATAGCTCTCTTAACCAATATCTACGTAATAGCAACATGTCAAATAACTGGACTCACGTTCCCTTGAATCAATTATAGCAGCATACTATACTAACCAAAACGTATATAATAATAATAAGCCATGTCAATTAGTAATCCCATGTTCTTCAAACTACATGCAATGTTATATCACAAAACTTTATCATTAATGTACCGCCGACCTATTATAAAATCTTGACCAATGAGACATGAGGATGGCAAGTAAGTAAACCAATTCAGCCATCGAGCCATGTGATTGCCAAAGTAAGGGTATCACCGACCCTATTAATCCATATATTACTCAACCACAAAAACCCATGTGATCATGCATGTATATACCAATATGAATTAATATAGTACATGAACCAATAGGACCACCAACTTCCTTGTGCTCTTTCTCATCACTAATCACAGGAGCAATTTAGATGGACCACGAACAGTACTAACTGAAACCTGTAATACGAGCAACAGTACTTTGAAAAGCATAAGCAGTACTTTGGTCACACGTCAGTACTTTGAAGACTCGCCTGATCACTGACCCACTGACCAATCAAATTACTATCAACAGAAACACCATACTAGAGGAGGGACCCAAAAAAAATTAAATTCGAGCCTCAATAAAAACTCTGGTCACTAACCTCCACGTGAACGTCGTGCGCAGTATGACCAACCTCCAAACTATATGAGCAGCACTAGGTTTCTTTGTTACCAATCTTCGCTCATGTTTCCACAAAAACATCTTCACCAAGCCTTTCACCTTTGTTTGTTCTCACTCGTAATCATTAACTAGCAGTTGTAACTTGAATAAACAGTACAAGAACTGATAAGCAGCACTTAGGATCCAACATAACCAATCAACTTTATCCTTGATCACTCCAATAGAATCCCATGATAATCGCTACATCCAAATCAGTAACCATAATCGTTCCACACAACATCCCTTTGAACAACTTGGCTGTACTAATTGAAACTGCTTAACACGAGCAGTACTAATAATGAACCTGTAGTACAGTGTTAACCATGTACTTTTATAAACTCAACTAGCAATAATAAGTCTTGTATCCGAGGTACTTTAACGATGTCCAGCCTACTAGTAACTTCAGTATCTCAATGCGTAATAACCAGTAACCATATGAGTGTTCTAAAGTAACCCTACTGGTGTATTAAAATCGAATATAGATAACATAATAACCGACCCACAATTGAGATAATATACCATATGCAAAGGTTAACAACCCTTGTGAATATACCAATTTAATAGTGCACCGTCCCATGATGGTTTTGTAACCAATCAGAAACTTGGAACCTTCGAATGACAACAGTACCATAATAACAATGATAAACTCATAACCAAGCTGCTTTTTCTTCTCACTGACCCACTCATGTGCATAGACCAATCACAAACAAGTAATGAACAAATTATTCAAACAACTCTTGGCAGCCTTCGAAACCCTAAAATTCAAATTTCTGAAAAACCCTTCAGCAGCCAACTTCGACGCATTATATCTTTTTACTGAAAGCTCAAATCGAAGATCCCTTTGGTGAAAAGTTATATTGTCATATAGAGAATATCCACCTAAAATTTCGTCCCGATCCGACGGTTAACAAAAAAGTTATCGCTGTTTGAAAACAGCCCTGCAGAAACCTTACGAAAATTCCAGATTCGAATTTTTTTCTTCTTTTCTCTTCGAAAAACCTTGTAGATCCTAGATATCACGAGCCCCAGGCTCTGATACCACATGTGAAGATCGTTGTAAGCTCTTAAACGAGGTCTAATATTATATCTAGGAACACATAATAATAAAGGCGGAATATTCAAACATAGAATCAACATTATTATGAACAAGGGTTTTCATTATCATAAACTAACTAACTAACTATAATAAAGATCAAAGACTTGATCTAACACTAACTAACTAAACCCTAGGCGTTTTCCCAAATCCCTACGCCTAGGTTCCCACACATACCTTTAGTCGTCTACATCTTGTACGTACTATAAAACTAATGAACCTATGTCTGTTTATATACTAGAGACATCTAGGGTTTACAAGAGGAATCATAAAACAATTAGGAAACTAAATATTCTTTTAAGCATATCTTCTAGAATCTTCCAAATCCTCCATCTTTTTATAGTTTCCTTTCTTGTCACTTTTAGTCCTTCATGTTTCATTCTTCTTGTTTTGTATCATCAAATCAATAATAATAGACCCAACAGATTTTCTCGGAGCATAAATTTTCTACACTGTACTTCCAACATTAGTGCAAGCTTAAGTCACAAGAACGGGGAATTCTACTTCAGCCTCAAGTTTGGTATATCGGGTTTGCTCCATCAGTGGTCACTTCAAATTTCCTACATAAGGGTTGTTAAAGATGGCCATAGAGAGTTTCTGTAGCAGGTGATTCTAACAAGATACATTTGACCTAATTTTGTTCTTCTCACAAGATACAAATATATGAGTGTATAATGTGTTGCTGATTCTAAGGTATCGAAACCAGCAAGGGGGAAGGAGACATACATCTGAACGCACAACGAGTACACGTGATCAACTTTATACTTCTTCTTAATTGAAGTTATTCTGGGAAGAAAAATGTCATAACCGCAGAGAAACTCAGTGTTTTAACTCGTGGCGTTTGGGGTATTATTCCAACTAAGTGGGGGAAGAGATGTAAGAAATATTTTCTGATGATAAAAGAGGTACACAATTGTATGATGATTATGATGAGATCGCAACCATCAGGAACAAAAATGTGTACATCGGGGACGCACAACAGGTTCACATGATCGGGCTTAATCATTTATTCTAAAGTTGATTGAGTTTTTACTCTCATAACCGCAGAGATGACCAGTGTTTCAACCTGTTACTTTGGTGTTATCATTTCATCTGTTATTGGGTATTGAGCTTCATACAATGAGACTAATTGCATCACTTCAACTACTTGGGGGAAGTGGTCTCTTGATACTTTTGGTATGCATTACTTCAGCCTCCAGTGGGAAGAATTATGAGAAAAATTATTCAAGCGTGATATAATACGCTGCTTGAGTCAGCCGTTGGATTTTGATATTGTTTATTGACATCTTCTTACGAGCTAATATGATTTATGGTAAAGTGCTTCCGGTTATTGCTTCATGTACATAATTTTATGTTGATTCTGATGAGATCGCAACCATCAAGGGAGAGAAATGTGTACACCGAGGATGCACAAAAGGTTTACGTGATCGAGCTTAATGAATTATCTCATCAACGTCGGTTTAGATGATCATTGCTTCAACCTGTTACTTTGGGGTTATCGTTTCGTCTTTCTTTGGGTATATGTGTACATTATGGGTTGATTTGTTAAACGTAAGATAACTGTAGTGTACTTGGTGAGATGAAGATGTTGATCTATTTGATGAACCCTCGAACGGATAATCACGATGATCATTCTTAATAGGAGCAGCAATATTTGATGTGGTTCGCTACGAATTCCGTTATGCACTTAACTAATGCAAGCTTGTAAGAGAGCTTTGAAACTACTCAAAAAGAAGATTGTCGGTTTGGGGGGAAGCTACCTAAGCATCACATTGATAAGGCTCAAGTTCAGACGATTATTCAGGAGCCTCAAAAGCTTTGGGGGTGAAAGGTTAGGAGATGTTGTCTACTGACTTTTACAACATACAGAACGATATCCTCATTTCGGTATTCATGTCAACATCTTCTTAAATTGAATAATATACTTTGTACATATCTTATACCAAAATGTAAATAGAAAAATTTAAGACCACCAAAAAACCATAAAAATCGGAAAAATAGAAAATTCCAAAAATAGTTTTTCAATGCATGTCTTCTGGTATGGATAACATTTATTGTCCTGGAAATGTCATTCAATAATGACACGGGTCTTTAAATAAAGTTCGAGCAGAAGTTCAAAAAGTTTTCAAAACATGCCAAAAGGCTTGCTATTATTTCAGATATGCAATCCACTTTTCAAGAAAGGGAAGTGCTACACAAAATCTATTTCCATAAATATCGAGCACTTATCCTAAAACAAATGGAGATAATTTTTTCCGTCGCCAAAAAGACTGTTGTTCTTATACAAATGTTTTTCCTTCTATGATTCTTCAGAAAAATATTTTTGTATTACTTAGTGGTAACGTGTTATTCGAAAATTCATAAAACTTAAATTTTTGAAAATCAGTCGGACTTATATTTATCATAAAATTTGTCACTCATTCAATGCCTTGAGTCATCGATTGAGGGGAGAGTGATTTTAAATTTTATATTTTCAAATGTTATATCAAACGAGTCCATTTGTACATTATAAGTAGTGAATAAATATTTGTTGTTATGTGTCATTGTATGATCTTTCTTATATTCAAAGATCTCTCAAAATGAGTTTTCTTATATTCAAAGATCTTTCAAAATTATCATACCTGACATTAACATTCTCCCTCATAGATTAAGGGGGAGCATTGTAATGTACATTTATCAGTATATATTAAATTAGAACACATTTTCTCCTAAATTTTCTAACTTATTTAAATCAATTGAGATCACAAATCTCAAAAGGTTTGAAATTTTTGATCGGGGGAGAGAATGTGATTTAAACATTAAATCTGATAAAAATGTGATTGTTTAAGACTCAACCAGGCACTCCTACCTCCATGTGCTAAACAATTTCAAATATTGATGTACATGTTGAGGGGGAGAATTTCTGAAAAGATAAAAAATAATTGAGGTACAAATGCTTTGATATTTAATATCTCAAGTACCTTGATTGATTTTCAATTGGTTTTAAAGCGAAGAGAACTATACCACATGTGGAAACTAGAGAGTGATGAACAATAGTTTCGTGATCGTTTGTATGCTCTAGGGTTTAACAATAACATAGACAATAATATACATACACAACGGAATTATTATTTGATCAGAATAATAACGTGCTACCTATTATTATTTTCCACCCCAATTATCACCCCAATTATTATTTGATCAGAATAATAACGTGCTACCTAAATGTAACAGGGATCAAAGCCTTCTTCGATCTTGGAGTTTAACTAAACTAACACTAACCTAGGCATTTACAAGACTATACGCCTAGGACACACACACACACCCCTTTAATGAATACGTTATGGAAGACTTGTATATTAAAACCTACATCCTATGTCCTCTTTATATACTAGAAGATTAGGGTTTACAAATCTCTACGAAGGACTAAATAATAAATTTTCTTTTGCAAGCAAGTCCCTCCATCTTTTTGTAGGTTTCGTCTTTGGCACTTTAAGTCCCTTTATTTCATTCTTCTATTTACTTTGTCTCATCAAATCAAGAATCCCAACAATCTTCCTCTATTTGATGATGACAAAATAAACAAAATCGTGTACGAACTTCCCTAGAAGAAGTAGCAGAAGTTGAGATGTAAGCATCCCCCTGAATGAAACAAATCTTGTCTTCCTTTGTCTTCCCCTTAATCCATGCAATGCCATTCAAACATCTCTTCCCCTTTTTATTATCAACAAATAGGGAACGTACGCAACTAGATCTTGACCACCATGAACCAGTACCGCACATCCAATTCATCCTTCCAATGTCTCAAATTACCCTCCATGAAGTTTTCCACAACTAAAAATGAACTTGAAACAGTAGAAATCTAAACCATCAGTAGTAACACTAATCAATAGTAGTAAGAATCAAAAACTTCCCCCTAAGTGGTGCATGAACATCAAATGATTAAAACACATCATAAGATTAAGCTTCCCCTGAAACCAATGTGTTAATCATCTTCATGATTCTTCAAATCTGTAGACTCCTTGTAATGATCACATGTGAAGAAAACCAAATATAATGAATTTGATGAGGAAGTAGAATAACCCAAACTTGTATCTTATGTCTTGTACTATCCACGTGACGTTGAACTTATACTAACACCATATAAGTAGACCGCAATCTCTTGAAAAAATCCTCATCTTCAATGAGACACTGAGCACTACAATGTAACTCCTTTAAGTGATAGTTAACTAGGTCTTCATCCATCCACCCCTTGACCTATGAAAACTAGATTTTGCAAGTCTTCATCAACATCCTTTAAGCACGAACAAGTTATCTCCAAAGTGTAACACCCACTTTGAGATATGATAAGAACACAAACTTGTGAAACTCAACTACAACATCAAATAAATGATACTCAACCTTCTTCGTAATCAATTATTCAATAGAAACCAAATACGAGCCTTTGACGTTTAAGAACAACTTCCAAGAACCTCTGTGTGTGAACCAATAACCTCATGTGTGTGTCAACCATCGAAACTTCAAACTTTAGCCAAGAATCAAAATCCATGTACCATCCGATATCGAGCAGAACTAGCAGTATGAAAATATGTATCGGACAGAACTAGCAGTGCAAATAACTTCTCGAATAACACTAACAGTACAAACTGATCACTAATGAAACAAGTAGCAGTACAAACTTGTGTCAATAGCATTACTAAAATCCCTTGTACTTGTACCCTACGCATGAATAAAAATACTAGAAACTTTATTCAGGAATAAACCTCGCCACTTTTCTCCTTGCGTCAATATTCCAATCCACCTTCAATGTCACTGACCCAAGGAATATAAACATTAATTCTTAATGAGCACAAGTGGTAACTCGTATTAACCAAAACATACGAACAACACAACCTTTTATTCCAACATCCATGTAGCAGTCTTGACCAATCAAAGTATAGATTACATGCATGAGCACCGACCAGATTATTATCTATTTTTGAGCATGCTTTCAGTCACGAGATGTATAACAATAATTGTATGAATACTGGGTCCAACAGTACAAATGAGCACAATTCCAGTAGTACCTAGGTGCGAGCAGCAGATCACACATTTTTGTTCCAGCAGCAGACAAACCATTTAAACCTTGAAATCATAGCAGTAGAAACGTGTAGCACATAAAGAACGAGCAATAGTAATCTTGCATAACTAGCAGTGGAAACCAAACATGCTAGCAGTGGTAATTAGTAAACTAGCAGTGGTAACTCACGAGTCGAAGCAGATACGTATAGAAACAATGATGCATGATGAGCAGTAGTAATCGTTTGAAGTAGCAGTAGAAACATAAAATCATGAACCAATACCACTTATCGTTATAGCAGCACCATTGTATAACTCATACGAATCCACGTTGATAACTTCTATTGAACAATAGCACCAGATCAGATTTAATCATGTAGCAGAAGGCCACTGAAACCCTAAACATCCTAATAAACTGATTATTCTGAAAACCCTGAAAACCGAGCTTAAAACCACTTCATATCTTCTTCTATCCATGAAAAATAGACACCACACAATGTATAAATAACTTCCATAAAGAATTAGAACAAGTAAAACAAATTCAAGAAGTTGAATATGCATGAAAACCCTAAAAATTGTCTTTAAAAACATCTATCTGCAGCCATATTCGACACCTTATAACGTTTGATTGAGAGCTCAGATCGACAATCCCTCCAGTGAAAAGTTAGATGGATATATAGAGAAGCTCCAGTAAAAATTGTAGCCCGATCCAACGGTTCACGAAAACGTTATGGTCGTTAGAAAACAATGTTGCAGAAAGTTGCGAATTTTGCATAAACACGATTTTCTTCTTCCTTTTTCGCCAAGAAACCTTGTGAATCTCTAGGTAACGAGCTACCTAAGCTCTGATACCAATTGTGGAGTTTGTTATACTCCATCGATCATTTAGAGCATCTAGGGTTTAACAATAACTATGATAATAAACTTGGTACGCAACGGAATTAAAACAAATCAAAGTTATTGACACAAGGTTTTTCACATCCAACAAGCTCTCAATTATATTAATAACGTGTTAACTAATCTATAACAAGGATCAAATTATCTTGAAAGCTTAAACATACCCTAGACGTTTTTTATGACAAACATCTAGACACACACACACCTTTCTTAGTTTGGAAGACTTGTATATTAAAACCTACATCCCATGTCCTCTTTATATACTAGAGGATTAGGGTTTACAAATCTCTACGAAGGACTAAATAATAAATTTTCTTTTGCTAGCAAGTCCCTCCATCTTTTTGTAGGTTTCATCTTTGTCACTTTAAGTCCCTTTGTTTCATTCTTCTATTTACTTTGTCTCATCAAATCAAGAATACCAACACTACCTGACTGACCTTGCATTTAATTTATAGGAGTTATAAGGATGGTAAGGTTAGGTATTCATTCCCACGATCCCGCCAGAGCCGGAGGGATCTACCCAGGGACATTCCACTAGTTAGTGTAGAAGTCCTTATGTATGATTAAAAATTGAGAAAAGTGAGAATAAGGGAAGAGTGTCGATTGAGGAGCTAGTACTGGAACAAACCCAACAAGGTACTAGTGTTGAAGTCTCAGTAGGCGTTGAAGGGGTTGAAGAATGAAAAAGAAATATAAAGATAAAGGGTGAAAAGAAATAGCCCTCCAAATATTCAACCTTAGGGCAGAAACCGGGTTCAATTCATATGCTACTGGTTGTTACCAAGGCAACTCCGGTATTTAATACAACAAGGCATGGACCCAGTTACGCATTGAACTAAACCTTCTAGCAACGAAAGTTTTCTTAAAAGGACTTGTTTCATTCTCACGGGGAACCGGTGTAATCTATCGACTTATCTCTTAGAGATGGTTGATATTGAAGCGGGAGACCCCTCCCTAGTCTCCGCACAAGAAAATCAAAGCGCACTATTGAGTCTAGAACAAACAAAGATCACTGTTGGAAGTGCAAAGATTGTGGACTTTGAAGAATCAAAGACTACAAGCTCGGAAATTAAACTCATGTAATTGAATGCTAGTAATCAAATTGTAATTCGCGGGGTGACCTCCCTTAGGGGGAGATTGTTAAGATTACAAAAATCCATATTAAAGACTCGGTCACCCCGAGTATCGTCTAGCATTAGTTAGTTCGTAGTCTTATTAGTAAATGTTTAGTTAAAGTATCACCATGGAGTCGGGTCGGGTCTTTACCCACTGTCAGCCCGTTCCATAGCCCGTAGAGGCGTTTATTTTAAGACTATAAATACCCTCTTCCACCAAGGGAGAGGGTTGGAGCTTTCATTCATTTAATCTAATATCTTCTATTTCTCTCTCTAGAAAACTCCCAACTCACTTCTCGCTTCCTCTCTCTAAGATTTGGCCATAATCACAAAGAACCATACGTATTTGATTTTTGAGTAACTTACAGTTGTCTCTGGTACTTTTCTTCAACACTTATACACCAATTCACTAACATACATACCCTTATTTGTAGGTTTAAAGCTTTCAAGTACAGCAACGACAGTATACTACTTCAATCCAAAAATACCAGAAACGGATGAAATACGCAATGTGTGAGTATCAAGTAATAAGTCAATATACCAAAAATTAAAACTACGAAAACACTAAATTATATACCGTAATTGCATGCAGTTACAACATCTTCCTCGAGCCACCAAAAATATCAAATGTTTAGTACCAGCGTTATTCAGATCCAGAACAAGAAAAAAAAGGAACCGAGTGACCATTGCAGAGCTAGTCCGAGAAAATCCTGAACACCAAAAGGTACACCTTCAACCGTCCAACACTATCAGTACAACAATATATTCTTACTTATATTTCTAATATTCCTAATGCAGAATGTTCGCTTTACTATTGCTGCAACTGTTGAGAGAATTGATACCAAACGTCCATGGTTTTATAGAAGGTGTCCTACATGCAAACAAGCCGTGACAGAGCGATATCCACATGCTCACTGTCAGCAACCGGGTTCATCATATGAACTAATCTAAAGGTTAGTACAAAGTAACCATCATAGAAAATGACAAATTCTTTCCTATGTTTATACCTCCAACTATTTACTCCGAAACATTATCTAAAGTACTTACAAAAACCTTATTAAACATTACCACATATATTGCTTCAAAGCACATATCTATGACGACACCGGAAGATTAATGCTCACATGTTTTAGCGACGAAGCACATCAGATAGTAACAGATTGCAATGTAGTGAGGCAAAAACTACAAGACAAGGATCCTTACAAGCCTCTGAAAGAACTCATGGCATTAGAAGGAATCACCCATGTATTTTAGCTACACTTTGGGCCAGAAAGCAAAAAAGAAAAACAAGACTTTTTCTTTAATAAAGCTTGGGATATAACACCACTGCTTATGGCTCCACTTGATACACGAAGCCCGAGTTCATCAAATCTTCCTGCAACAGTTGCCACTCCAGAAAAAATAACATGACAAGCACAGAGAGTGACCATGTTCACAACACCACCAGAAAACTTCAGTGAATGGGCAGAAATATCTACATCAAAGAGCGAAAAGACAGAGACTACAGCACGCAGGCCATTGTTCAAATGTACGGCAACTGAACCAGAAGTAACAATCGCAAAAAAAACCAAAGCACAACACTTAGAAAAGCATAAATGATGATACACCTTTTGGCATTACTAGTAAAGCATCAGCTGTACTAAATTAACTATGACTATTATACTTTTTGTAAGAAAATCTATGATACTAGGCCTATGTAACAAGCAACTTTTGTTGCTAACAATCCAGCGGTAGAAACCGCCAAAAAAACATTAGTACGTACATTTCGCATAACCTATGAATCAATGTGAATCTTAGACCAATAGTTTTACATCTTCTATTTATTTCCAAACACTTCTTATTGTTGTTATCAACCGCATGTTTATTTTCTATGCAACGACACAAAATAACTTCTTGCAATACTACACAACAAGATTAAAAAAATTAAAACAGAGCATGGACAAAAAATCAAATTACCAACTAGCATGACATATGCCCATTAACATTAGATCATTATCATTACATTGCCTTAAAGCACCAGTTAAAGAGAAACTTACTCCTATACAAATGAAACCCAACTACCTATCAGTCACCATAGACAAAAGATATTGTTGGATCGATGTACTCTAACCAAACTAACTTATATAGCTTGTTAAGGGTTTAATAACTTCTGATAAATCCAAAGTTATTAACAATGAAACACAGAGCAAACTCTATTAAGTATGCGGAATTTACTTAACAAAGCTAAGAAGAATTAACTTTAACTTTCAACGATTTTATTAATAACTCTGAATCTGCTTGTTATACAGATTCTTAAACAACTCTAAAACACTAATATCGAACTCTCTAAAACTCTAATAATGCACGTAATTCTCTAAAAAACTGTATTCTCTAATGCCAACCTAGGGGTCCTTTTATAGGCTTAAGGATAACCCTAGTTGGTTTACAATTTGTAACCTTGTACGACAAGTAATCTAAACAAAGAATATTCTAGAATAACAAAGCTTTCCATAAAGGAATATAGCAGTTCTTTAGCTTTGCAGTACTTTAACTTCGACAGCAGTACTTTGACTTTTTCCTTAGCAGTACTTTGACTTCTTTTAGTACTTTGTCATTCTTCAGCACTTTCATATCCCAACAATCCTCCCGTAACTTGAATTCTACTTGCTTGACTTCAAGTTCCTTTGTAAATTTATCTTTAATTTCTGTTAGCCTCTTGGAAAGATTGTGTCTTTATCTTCAGATTTGTCTTTGTATTGTGCTTGGATTGTCATTATCAAAGTAGTCTTTATTCTTTCAGTAACATTCTTTACATCAACCTTAATCAGTAATCTCTTTTCAGCAACATTCAGGAAGCTCAATCTTTTCAGCAAATCAGCAACATATGACAATGTGTACATTGATTCAGTTTAAGTTTCAGTCTATTCTCATCACTTCCAGGTGTGTAAACTCCTGTGAGAGGTGAATCATTGAAATTTAATGGATTTTGATGTCTCTTTACCAAAGCCATTAACTCTGGAGTAGCCAAATGTTTTGGTGTGTAAGACCACGGTACATTGATAACCATATGATTTTTAGCAAATCATCATCTATCAACAGATTTGATTTGTCTTTACCAAAAGTTGTACCCTTTTGGACTAGTTAGTTCTTTCAATCATGGTGAACTAATTACCATATAATGGTTTTTCCAGAGCCTTTACCACAAGCCATTTTCTTGTGGGCTAGCCAACTCTTCACATTAACTGATATGGTGAGTTGATTACCATACAACTTATTAGCAAGTTGTCAACTATAAAACGGATTTGAGATATCTTTACCAGAGCCGTTTGTTCATGGATTAGCCAATCCTTTTGTAACCATGGTTGATTGATAACCTATTGTTGTTACCATCTCAAAAACCATTTATTTCTTTTAACCTTTGTTTCAAAAAAATTATCACTTAACAAAAGTTTTCTTTTCAAAATCATTAACTGGTTTAATACAGGAAGCAGTACTTTGATAAAAGTACTGTTTGATCAGCAGTACTTTGAATAAAGTATTGATATTTCAAAAATAATTTATTCAATAAAGATTCATACCAGTTATTTATGCATCATCATCAGCCATAGTTGTCCATCTGATAAACAATTTGATGACCATAAGTGCAGTTTCATTATCTTCATCAACTTCCATACCATGCTCTAGCATTCTCCTCATAAGATATGATGTAAGCGGATATCTTCTGTCTGCTAACATATGAATCATAGTTCCATCTTCTAACTCTAGAACATGTACTCCAGATTCTTTAAAGAATCTCCAGTTGATAATCTCCCAATCTTCTTGATTTTTCCAAATCTCATCAGTGCTTGATTCTTTAGTTTCCCAAACAGTTGTGAGATCTCCAAGCAAGATTAAACCAACACCTTCTGATGGAATGTATTCAAAATATTCTTGCACCAAATGATATAAATGAAATAAATCCTCTCTATCTATTATGTGCAATAGATCCCATAGCATATTAAATACTCTGAAGCTTTCATCTTCTCTATGAAACATCAGATAATTTCCATCCTTAGATTCTACAACTTCAAAAGTAGTTATTGGTGATTTTTTCTTCTTCTTTTCTGTCTTCTTTTCTGCATCATCTTTAGAATACTCAAATTCTACAATTCTTAAGTAATTCCTTAGTTCATCATCTGTATCAGATCTTAACTCAACCTTCTTTGATGGCTGTTTATCTTCAACTTCAGTTGTTCTTTTTCTTTTCAAGCTTTCTTTTCTATCATCTTCTTTATGAGCATCATCATCTTTAAAATCTTTGATACTATGAACATTCTTCCGATAAGCTTCTCTAACAGCTTCATATAACTGTTTCATCTCAACATAATTCAACTTCTGCAATCCAATATATCCTTGACCTTTTAAATAAGCCATCATTGCATTTCTTTCCTTAGCACGATTTGGTCTTTTTGGTAGAGCAGCAGAGACAGGAATAGGTGACTTTAATGGTACAGCAGCTTCAGCATTCAATTCTTCTTGCAATTTCTTAGCTGCTTCTTCAATATCAGCTTCAGCATCCAATTCAGCTTGTACCTTTCTAGATGCTTCCTCATTCCTAGCAACTTCAGCAGCCCTTATTTGTGCTAAAGTAGGTTTCTTTTTCTTCTTTGTTTCAATCATTTTACCTTTCCCTTTATCTTTAGGATCTAACACTAGTTGAGATTGAGAAACTTGAGGTTGTTCTTTAGCAACTCCTGGAATACTCACACCCCTTGGTCTTGATAAATTTTCCAATACCTCAGCAGCAATTTCGTCATCACTTGCAGTATGTTCAACCATAGGTGTATCAGCTTCTTCTTCTTGTGGAATTGTTGAAGGACCAGCTTCTTCATCAAAATCTAACACCCTTGGTGTAATTAGTTCTTGTCGAGATGTTCCTTGAAAACCAGTACTTTGATCTGCAACACTTTGAATTCTAGTGCTTTCTTCCTTAGTACTTTCAATATTAACTTGTACTTCAATACCTTGAGGTTGAACATCAGTACCTTGAGGTTCAGCTTCTTCATTCAAATTCTTATCTTCCAATTTCCTCCCCAATTGGAATGAACATTGCTGTTGAACCTTTTTGCCTTTAGTGGTCTTCTTAAATTGCCTAACTGGCCTTCCTTGCTTTCTTTGAGACTTGACCCATAATCGATGATGTTGAACCAACGGCCAGACAAATTTCTTAGATCTTCTAAACTTAAGCTTCAACTGCTTAATCTGTGTAGCCTGTTCTTCAAAAAATTCTTCAATCTGGTCAATTCTCTTGATAAAGCATAATTATCTAGAATTATACCCTCAGGTGCCATATCTCCCTCATCTCCTCCAGATGTTTGAAGCCCATTTGTTGAAGTATAATCATTGGGAGAGGATAGTGGGTGTTCTTCTTGTTGAGAATCATGAGCAGAAGCTTGTGGAGATGGTGGAGGTGAAACTGTAGTATCTTCTTGAACATCAGCACCTTGTGAAGCAGTACCTTTTGATGCAGTACCTTGTGAAACAGTACCTTATGAAGCAGTACCTTGAGAAGCAGTACCTTCGGATGCAGTACCTTCTCTTTCATCACTAGCTTCAGCCTCATCTCTAATTTCTTGAACAATCTCCATCATTGAAGTAGTCAATGGAGTGTTCCTTCCAATGAATAAATCACTCTTCCTAGCCATGAAAGTGAAAATCTTGGCAGGTTGTACCACAGCAGGTAATAGTCTTGTAGGCTTTGGTACATCAGCAAGTTTTTTATTCAAAAAGACTTGAATAAATCTCGGATACTTTAACCATCGTGATCCATGAGAGATGTGTGAGAGCATTCCATCTAAGACTAGCCTTGAAAAGTTGAACATACGGTTTGTAGCCAATCCTACCAGTGCAGATGCAATGTTTGAACCAAATTGCTACCAAAAAGTACTTTTAGAGCTGATACAATGAAGAAGAACATGTACTGAGTACTTCCAATGTGGACTGAACAAGGGCTTCTTGAATGTTGTTGTGTCAACCAAAGACCCTTCATATCCAATATCTCTCAGTGTATCCCAAAGAAGCTGTTTATCAAACCTAATAGCTCCTTCTGCATCATCAAACAATAAATCTTCACGAATTGATGCTTTAGTAATCTTGATAAGCCTTCCAGCCACTTTAGCTTGAATATAAGATTCATCATTCTCCATATGTATCCTTGCAGTTGCCCAAAACTGCTGTATCCAGGGCTCAATTATATCAGGTTCCACCAAAAGCGCATAACTGATTGGGGAACCAGTTAAGAAATCAATGATGTCATGGAAGATGACATTGGCCTCTGTTTTATCTAAATTCGCCACCATGTTGTGTTTAGAAACTGTGTGTAGGTTTGCCATGGATGATTGAAAAAGATATGGATTCTTGAATACGTAAGTGTGTGAGAGAGAGAGAAATATGGAAAAGATTATAAGGTATAAAGATGAGAGGGAAATTCGGAGAGTAGTTATTTATAGGTGAGATTTAAAAAATCACAGCCCATAATAACAAAGTTACCGTTAGTGAAGTTTACCCCTCAATATTACCGTTGGAACAGTACTTTGATAAGACAAACAGTTCTTTCCACGTGTGCAGTACTTTCCAAAACAGTACTTTCAAAGCAGTACTTTCATATAACCAAAACTTTTCCATTCTCCTTTTGACAATAGCAAACACTTCAAATAAACATTAGATTGCCTCCCCTCAAGCAATGCATAGGACTATACTTATACTAAATAGTCCTCCCCTCAAATGTAGCTCAGTAATTAATCATTCCAATACTTACCACCAAGTGATTGAATCTTGAAACATCAAAGCCTTTGGTGAGTAAATCAGCTACATTATCATCCGTGTGAACCTTGACAACATTAATGATCCTGTGCTCATAACAATCTCTGATGAAGTGATGCCTAATCTGAATGTGCTTGGTCTTGGAGTGATAAACCGGATTCTTCACAATGCAAATTGTACTCTCATTATCAATGTTGATAGGAGTATTCTTGAAGTTGAACCCATAATCCAAGAGTTGATTCTGCATCCACAAAACTTGTCCACAACAGCTTGCAGCAGCCACATATTCTGCGTCAGTTGATGATGTTGCTGCAATTGTCTGTTTCTTACATTTCCATGAGACTAATCTTCTTCCAAGATATTGGCATCCTCCAGTGGTTGATCTTCTATCATAGTTATCACCTACATAATAACTATCTGAAAAAAGCTTCCAAGTGAAAAGGTGAATCCTTTGGATACCACAACCCCAACTTAGGTTATTGTTTCAAATAACTAAAAATTCGTTTCACTGCATTCATATGGGAGACCTTAAGTGAGACTTGATATCTTGCACATAAACAAACAGCAAACATGATATCAGGCCTAGATGCAGTTAGGTACATAAGACAGCCAATCATTGATCTGTACAACTTGACTTCAACTGGTTGACCATCTTCATCCTTGCCCAATGAGTTAATAGACTCGATAGGTGTAGTGACTGGCTTCATAGCATCAAAATTGAACCTCTTAAGTATGTCAGATACATACTTGTCTTGACTTATGAAAATTCCCTCCTTTGACCGCTTAACTTGAAGTCCCAAAAAGAAAGTTAACTCACCCATTGAACTCATTTGAAATTCATTCTGCATCATCTTCTCAAACTCCTTGACCATAGATTGTTTTGTAGCTCCAAATATGATATCATCTACATACACTTGAACCAACATGATATCCTTCTTATCTCTCTTGATGAACAAAGTCTTGTCAATTGCTCCTCTTTTGTAACCATGTTGCAATAGGAAAGTAGAGAGCCTTTCATACCAAGCTCTAGGTGCTTGATGTAAGCCATAAAGAGCCTTAACCACTTTATAAACTTTGTTTGGATGTGCAGGATCTTCAAAACCAGGAGGTTGTTTAACATACACCTCCTCTGTAATTTTGCCATATAAAAAGGCACTCTTGACATCCATTTGATAAACCTGAAATCCCATATATGATGCAAAAGCAAGGAAGATTCGAATGGCTTCAATCCTTGCTACAGGAGCAAATACTTCATCATTATCTACTCCTTCTTCTTGTCTATATCCTTGTGTAACTAACCTTGCCTTGTTCTTGATAACATTCCCTCGTTCATCTCTCTTGACTCTGAAAACCCATCTTGTACCAATTACTTTCTTTCCATCAGGTAGATCACATAGTACCCAAACTTCTTGAAGCTTGAATTGAAGAAGTTCTTCTTGCATAGCTTCAACGCAACTCTCTTTAGTTAATGCTTGAGCAATATTCTTGGGTTCTTCTTGAGAGATAAAACAAGTAAACAGGCATGTTTGATGGTCCTTATGATTCAGCATGTTCTGTGTATAGACAAAGCTAAGTAAAGCATTATGAGGTTTAGAAAAACTCTTAGCTTTGTGTCTTGTAAGCACTCCAGAGTTAGAAGGTCCAATGATTTGATCAGTAGGATAATTCTTATGAATTCTTAAGATAGGAGTCTGTAGAACTTCATAATTATCACCCAAATTAGTGAAATCATCATCTTCATTGGAATCTGAGAAAATACCTTCATCTTCAAATTCATCATCAGTATCTTCTAAGCCAGGCATGGTAGGATCATCCAAATCATCCAAAGTGCTGTCAATAGGTGCAGCAGTACTTTGGTCGAAAGTACTGTCACCTAAAGTACTGTGAGAGAAATCTGCAGTCTTGTTCTTTTTCTTTGCTTCTTTATAAGCTCTTCTTTGATCATCATTATAAGAATGTGCTATAACATCTTAAAAAAGCATCTGATTAAGTTCATCTTGAATAGCTTGATCCTCAGTAGACAATGAGGATTTTGGCTCATCAGTACTTTTCTCCTTCTCAACAGTTTTAGGTTCTTCATCATAAACAGCATCAGGTCTAATATGGACTACATGAACAACATACTGTAAATCTTCTCCATTGTGTACAGGTTGATTTTCTTCTTTAACAGGTACATAGTTCATAGAAGAAGTCAAAACCTCAAGATCAAACATCCAATCAGGACCTTTACCCTTCTGATTTTCTTGATCTTCTAAAAATTCAATATGAAGACAATCTTGAACTTTCTTGGTGACTCTGTTGTACACTCTAAATCCTTTGCTGTTGGTGCAATATCCCAATAAATACCCTTCTTCTAACTTGCCATCAAATTTTCCCAGATTATCAATTGTATTAAGAATAGTCAGAGGGCATCCAAAAGGTTTCATAAAACGAATGTTTGTTTCCCATCAGCAACTCATAAGGTATCTTCATCTGAGGTTTGGTGACTGATACTCTGTTAAGCACATAACAAGCAGTACTTACAGCTTCAGCCCAGAATTGAATAGGTAATTGTGAATCTGCAAGCATTGTTCTGGCCGCTTCAATCAAAGTTCTATTCTTTCTCTCTCGCAACACCATTCGTTGTGGTCTCTTGCAATGCTAAACTCCCTCTTGATCCCTTTGTTGGCACAAAATTCATCCATAAGCTTGTTCTTGAATTCAGTCCCATTATCCCATCTAATACCTCTAACCTTGAGTCTCAATTGGTTTTCAAGTGCTATTATAAGATCATGAATAGCATCAAAAGTATCATATTTAAATCCCAAGAAAAATACCCAACTGAATCTACTACAATCATCTGTCACAACCAAGCTGTACTTTTTCTTATTTAGACTTGCAATAGAGACAGGTCCAAACAATTCCATGTGTAACAGCTCCAAAGGTTCTCTAATACTTCTTTCCTCAAGCTTCTTGCATAAATCTTTGTGTTGTTTACCCTTCTTGCACGCCAAACAGGAGTGATCATTCTTGTAGGTTTTGGTGGGTAAACCTCTAACTAAATTTCCTTTGACCAATTTATTGATATTCTTGAAATTTACATGGCCCAATCTTCTATGCCACTGATGTGCTTCTTCAAGTGTTGCCTTTGCTACTAAACATGTAGCTCTTTCAGAAGAGTGAAGACTCTTCATATCCAAACTATACACATCATTGGTTCTTGGTACTTTCAGTATCACCAAGTTATCATTAGTAAGATTGAATTCAGGTGAAAGAACGAGACATTCTGTGTCAGTGAATAACACAGGGTGCTTTTTATCACAGATTTGAGAGACTGACAAAAGGTTGAACTTGAGCTCCTTCCCATATCTAACATTCTCAAAATCTATACCGCTTTGATGGTTCCTTTTCCGTTATTCTTCCTCCACTAGCATCATTCCCAAATGCAACTCTTCCTCCACAATAAGATCTAAACTCGACAGAATCTCCTTGTCTCTTGTCATGCTTCCAGAGCAACCACTATCCACAATTAGATGATCTTTAAGCTCCTCTTCGGATTGCCCTGCAAAGATAAAAGAGTTAGTGTTTTTAGGAACCCAAGCCATTACTGACTTGTGTTCCGGGCTAGGAGTAACATACTCAAATACCTTGAGTATGTAATCTTCACAGTTTTTGTAGACAGAATCAAGCATTATCTTTTGTTTTAAAACATGTGGTGGATTTTCAAAGAAAACTTTCTTTTTCAACAAAAATCTCCTTTTCTTTTCCACAAAATCATCTTTATCAAAAAATCGTTTCACTAAGATTGTTGAAAGTAATGTTTGTTCCCCATCGTACTTTCTTCTTAACCCATTTAGTTTTAACTTCTGGTGTAGAGTCCCTTGATCTAGCTACTTTCTTTGAGTTGTAACGCCTTCTAGATTGATAGTAATTAGATCTCCAAGGGTTCCTATTCCAAAAGGTGTTTGGTGAAAACTGAAAGACTTTGAGAAAGTACTATTTTTGGCTTAACAGTACCTTGGAAAGTGTTTTTAGGTACTCGGGGTTTTGAAAAAGGTCTTCTCTAGTGAGGGTACCTATAGTCTTGAGAGAAGTTTCTATGGTTAACCCTATGTGAATGATTCCGCTGGTTATGCTCTCTAGGCTATGGTTGGTAGTTCTGTCTTTGGAAATTTGCTTAGGTACTGGAGTGAAAGTCACAGTGCTTAATCAGATGATCAAGACTATAGCAAACAAAACACAATTTTTGACCCAAACTCCCAAAATTTCTTCCTCTATGTCTATGACCAAAACTATTCTGTTTCTAGGTGAATGATTAAAAACTGTTTTGACCAAAATTATCCCAAAAAGGTTTAGCAGTATTTTGAAAAGATTTTCCTAAAGGTACTGTTGAACATGTAGCAGTACTTTGAGTTGAAGGTACTGCTTGACTTTTAACATCATTATCCTTGGGTTTTTCAACAGTTTCTTTTGGGATTTCAGACCTAGATTGACCAGTAAGCTTTTTCCTAAACTCTAGGTTGTCTACTCCAAAATGAGAAACATCTGGTCTAAGAGGTTGAAAACTACCAGTGGGATGAGGACAAAGCATGATAACATTTGTCTTTCTTATATTCAGGAGGTGTGTCACTAATTGATTCCTCATTACTAGATGTGTCTACATAGTTAATGAGTTCATCATCACTAGTTGTTATATCCTCAAAACCACATTCATCCTGATCACTAGGTGGATTTTCTATGCTATTAAAGTCCATACCAAAACCTAGACCGCCTAATGTAAGCTCTCTCTCTGCTTTTCAACAACTAACATGAGAAAGTCTAGATTGTCCCCAAGCAGAAACTTTTCTAGAAATTCATCTCTCCTTAGTCGGCCAATTTCAAAAATCTTACAATTTAACTTCCATTCACTTAGTTTTAACTGATAATCCTGTTGTTCATACTTTTCTTCCCAAGCCATTTCATTATTTTCATGAGTTATTATTTTGGCTTCGATAGACTCTAAGGTAATTTGATAACCTCTACCTCGACCTAGCCCTTTGATAATTATCTCTTTCAGTAACATAATCATTTAGCACTTTTTGATAAAAATTATGACACTTAGAGCATACCTCAGAGATAGGGGTGAATTTGGTGAAGTGGCTACCATATCAAGTAGAACAGGATCATCTTGACTCTCCATGCTCCAATCAAAGCTTCCTAGACCATCTCGGGTTCCAAAGCAGATGTCCGGGTTCCTCATCAAAAGTTGTGCTCCAATCAAACTCTTCCACTGATTCCTCCATAGCTACCATACAATAGGTTACTGGTTCATCATCAAACTCAGCACTCCAGTCAACCTCTGATAGATTGTCTTGAGCAACCAAAGCTTTTGTTTCAGTTATAGGAATTTCTTTTAGCTCTAGCTTTGGTTTCTCAGTCATCCTGTTTGCTTGATATTTAGCAAACCTCATTCCTTGCAAAATGTCAGTCTTTTGACAATTGAAGCATTCAATCTTGGATTTGTCAAAAGTGATTCCCTGTTTTGGTTTGAAGTCAATGCCTCTTCCTGTCTTCTTCATAAACTTCTTGATCCTTGCAGTGATCATAGCAACGTGCCACCTGATATCAATTTCTTCAAGCATCCTCTTCAACTGCGGATAGATCTTCTTCATAAGTAAATGTGGTAGCTTGTCGTGCAAAGAAAGAGCATACGACTTCATCCTGAGTGGATGGTATTTGTTGGTGTGGTTTTGTCGAAAGGGGTAGAGTAGGCAACAGATTTCTTTGGGTGAGAAGCAGTACTTTTAGTGGAAGTACCGCTTCTTTTGATGACAAAAGGCAATAATGTGAGATTTTGAACTAGTTTGGCCATTCATCTCATGCTCATACACCTTCAGATGATTATAAAGATCATCAAAGTCCATAACATCAAAACCAGGTTGTCCTTTGATCATAGTAGCAATCACATGCCATGTTGATGGTAAAATCCTTAAGAACTTTAAATTAGCATCTTCAACTAAGACCTCTCTTGTACAGCTCCAGATGTGAGAAGATTTTGAAATCTATCATAGGCAGATCAAGACATTCTTTCACCAACAAGAAGGTTTCAAACTGCTGCTTCAACAGATTACGTGCATCTTCTTGGAAGCATCATTACCTCCAAACCTTGTCTTGAGAGCAGCCCAGAGTTGCCTTGCTTCTTTAGCATCATGGAACTTGAGTAGATGACCATCCGAATAGCGCACAATAGTATATTGAGAGCCTTCTCTTGATTTCTTATTGTTGCTGCTGGTAAGACCTTTGGTGGTTTAGGTTGTCCAGAATCTCTATAGGTTCGGAACTACTCATTACCATTGACAATTACATTCCATAGTGCATGGTCTGTAATAGCAATGTACCGCCTCATCTTCATGCTCCATAGGTCGTATTATCCCTTCTTAATGATTGGTATTCTTAGTGAGGTGATGGATGGGAGTGGAACAGCTTCAGTCGACATCTTTAGATTTTGTTGTTAACTAGGTTTTAAGGTTTCTTCTAAGTTAGAGTTTCCACACAAGCTCTTATACCACTTATTGGATCGATGTACTCTAACCAAACTAACTTATATAGCTTGTTAAGGGTTTAATAACTTCGGATAAATCATAAGTTATTAACAATGAAACGCTGAGCAAACTCTATTAAGTATGAATTTACTTAACAAAGCTAAGAAGAATATAACTTTAACTTTCAACGATTTTTATTAATAACTCAATCGCTTGTTATACGTATTCTTAAACAACTCTAAAACACTAATGTCTAATCTCTAAAACTCTAATAATGCACGAGTTTTCTAAAAAAAAACCGTGCTAGGGTTCCTTTTATAGGCTTAAGGATAACCCTAGTCGGTTTACAATTTGTAACCTTGTACGACAAGTAATCTAAACAAAGAATATTCTAGAATAACAAAGCTTTCCATAAACGAATATAGCAGTTCTTTAGCTTTGCATTACTTTGACTTCGACAAAGACTACTTTGACTTTTTCCTTAGCAGTACTTTGACTTCTTTCAATACTTTGTCATTCTTCAGCACTTTCATATCCCAACAGATACATTATCATTTCAGTTACCCTATCTAAATTACCAGCCTTCATAAACTAAGAAACCTACGACTTACATAACCATGACCATCGAAAGACAATTTACCCAACAAGAGACCTCAGAAACACTAATCACTAACCACAAAAAACAACTTCCAACAACCTACTCCCCATCAAATCTCCAATCCCTGCAAAGTTTGAACTAAAGCCATCAACTCTCGCACACGCGCCTGCTTTTTAACAAGATCAACCAAAGAAACGAGAAACCTCCGCCAAATATTCATTTGCATCTTCAGAAGCTGAGAAACACACCTCAATGACCAATCCCAACCACACAGCAACTCCAGCTCCCCAATCAGAGTATCCCTTGACCTAACACGATCCATCATTTCCTGTACTTTGTTCCTCAAACCAGCTTCAGTATGGAGAGCAACATCGATTTCACCTCTGCAGAACACAATAATCATGTCCTTTGATAATCTAGAACTGGCAACCCTTTCTAATTGATCATAGATAGGCATTGGAGTAGGCATTATTTGACCTGAGATTTTTTTTTTATCTATGTGTTGGTTCTTGAGAAAATACAATGAATTAAATGATCCAGTGATTTTATATAGGAACAATGATGCAAACTGCCCTCCACTTACCCTCGAGACGCACAAAACTGACAAGAAGTTATTACAAGTACTTCCCTCCCATGCAAGTGGACTGGAGTTCTTAAAAGTATAGACAAACTAACTAAGCAAAAGTTCAATGAGAGCCAAAAAAGAGCTTTTGGGAATAAAACAAAGCAAACAGACATTATAACTTTAGCTCAGCACATTGCTACAAAATATACTTTTTTTGATTAAAATGAAAAGCCCACAAACAATAAAAAATTAGCCCTTTCCATTGGAACATACCACATAAAAAATCATAAATCTACAGTTTACAGTATATACAGCAACTTTACGACGCCCCGCCACAATGGCGGCGAACCGGCACCCAACTCGTTACGACATATAGGGTTATGGTTAGCATAGCCCAATAATAATAAGAGGTGGAAACTTATTATCAGATTGAGTGAGTAATATTCTTCTATTTATTTCTAACGTACGTAGAACCCAATTCGTAAATATGAATAATATGAGAGTGACTCGATAGTTCAAAAAATTTGCCAGTGAAATAAGTAAATGGCGATAGCGTCATGATAGCTTACTAAAGTTGTGATACCAACGACATATTTCGTTGTTTGATGACTCAATTATGTGAAATTCAGTTTTTAAATTTTTAAAAAAATTTAAATTAAAAAGATAGACAAGTACCCGTGCATAGCAACGGAATTTTATAACGACAGATCGTTTGTGTTAAAAAAAATATGGGTTATAAAGTATAAATAATAAAAGTTTCTTTGATGCACTGCTAGTACTAGTACATCTGAGAATTCTTAATTGGATAGTGGTAAATAGCCCCAGGGCTATGGAACAAAGGAGTATCCCGGACCTACACCGGGGTGTTGACGGTGATTTTCAAATCTCCCCAAGTAGGATTTGAACCTACGACCAATCGGTTAACAGCCGACCGCTCTACCACTGAGCTACTGAGGAACAACGGGGGATTCTATCTCATAGAGTTCCATTCCCGTTCTCAACCCATGAAATTTGGGGATTAAACATAATGTTTTGAAACCCGGTTCGACCCGGGTGGTTCAACCGGTTGAACCGTTCCGGTCGAAAAACGAGTCGATTTAAACCAAGTCTACCCGACGGGTTGGGTAAAAAATGGGTCAAATGAAACCGGGTCAACCCACCGGGTTTGAAGCGTCCCGGGTCAACCCGGTTTGCGATATGTATTAATAGTTTCCTTTTGAAATATATGTTTTCAACATTTCTATTTTTAGTTTCAACTTTTCACTTTTTTACTTTTTGATTTTTACTTTATATATAGTATAACAGGTGTGGGTACCCTGTAACGATTAACCGTAGAAATAGATCTCGGTGAGACCTGATTCACCAGTTTGTATCGGTTTCAACGGGTCCTCTCTGGTTCGTTTTCGGATGACTTTTTTTAGTTAGCCGAAGTGGTGGTGACACCGGTTCCCGGTTGAACCCATTAGTCCGGTCCAATTTTCGAAACGATATGTACCATCAACTTGTTAGCTTGTCTGAAGCTTTGTGTGTTCTATTAATGTGTATAATAACATGTACTTTTCATTTTAAAGTGTTTTAAAAATAACATTAATTAGTTTGTTTTGAATTATTTTATACGTAGTATTTTGGATTATATTGTAGCTTGTTTAAATTGTATATTGTGAAAATTTTATTGTAGTTTTTAGTAAGAGGTTTTTTAGTTGTTTGTTTTTAATTTGGTAGATATGCTCTTAATTGGTTGTACAATGTGAATAAATTATTTGACTTTCTAAGTAATGGAGTGTTTTAATAAGAGTATTAATTAAACCATACATTTCTCTCACATTTGACTTTCAATATTTCACTTTTAAATGTTTGAACATTTTTTTTTATATGTAGTATAGATGGAGCTTATTTTATAAACTACATTGACTACTATTTGATTAAAAAGACTATGAAAGATTATCTATACTACTTATAAAGATTGAATAATTATTATTGAAATCTTTAATCTTGAAATTTAAATTAACGTAGTTTGTCTGAATAACCTTAGGGTTTCCCTTAATACATCTTAAACTTCATCAATTCTAAACTTGACAACTTTAAAAAAAACACACTATATTAATTTTAAAAAACATACGTTTTGTAAAAATAAAATAAAAATCGTATCGCATTAAATGTCAAACGAGAATAACGATTTCGGAAATATAATTATTTGCCGCTATACATCGTTACTTTGAACGAGAGTATACGTATATTTTATTTAAACGTTGTTTCGAGTTACGTTAGCCGAACAAAAAGATAATAAGCATTCAAATCATTAAAAAAAGAAAAAATAAATAAATAAATTCACTGTACTTTTAGTTAATAGCATCAAGTATTTTTTATTTTATTTGTTTTTTTTAATTATTTTTATTATTTCTTTTATTTCTGGCACTTCCTTCTCAAAGTAGACTTCAGAAAGAAAGTATTCCAACTAGTTACCCCGCTTCACTGACAGCAGCAAGTCTTTCATTTCTAGCACTTCCCTCGTTCAAAGGAAACTTCACAAATCACATCTTCCCACTAGTTAGCCCTCTTCAATAATATATTTAGACCGACTCCTAGAGCAGTTGTAAAGACGGAAATGCCTTATGCTATCTAGTTTTAACACTCACAAACACAAAATATGGCTTCATTTCCTTCCAGCATTTTCTTACTTGCTACAGTTTTATGTAACCTGTACGTTGCTTCATGTTCTTCACATGAAGCTGATGCTCTAATCAATTGGAAAGCAACCCTTCACACCCAAAACAACATACTTATTCTACCTTCATGGACGCAAGATGTTCAAAAGACAGTGTCCCCGTGCAATTGGTATGGAGTTTCATGCAATGAGCAAGGCAGCATAAACAATTTAAGCCTTTCGTCGTCTGGTTTAAATGGTACACTGGATCACTTATCATTCTCTTTATTTCCTAATCTTGTGCATTTAGATCTTGGTTCAAACTACTTTTCTGGGGTCATCCCATCTGAAATCGGTCAACTGTCAAAACTTGTTTATCTAGATCTTTCTTCTAATCGATTAATGGGAATAATCCCGCCAGAGATTGGTGAACTAAGAAATCTCGAAACCCTTTATTTGGCGGAAAATCAGTTGAATGGTTCGATTCCGAAAGGCTTATGTCAATTGAGGTTTCTCTCTAACCTTGCATTGAATGATAACAATCTTTATGGTTCGGTTCCTAGCTGTTTTGGGCAGTTATCGAAATTGAGTTTTCTTGATCTCAATTCTATCAATGTTTCTGGTTTAATTCCTCCTGAATTGGGTAATCTTTTCGATCTAAATTTGCTCTATATGGCCAATAACTCTTTAACTGGATCTATCCCAAAAACTTTTGTCAATCTGAAGAAGCTAACAGTCTTGTCTCTATCGGACAATCAGTTGAGCGGATCAATACTGAAAGAAATAGGTCATTTGACGTCACTCACATGCATCGATCTACAAAATAATGATCTAAGTGGTCCGATACCTTCATCTCTAGGTAAACTCAAATCCCTCAGTATTCTTCGTCTTTACTCAAACAGACTTTCGGGTCCCATTCCACAAGAGATAGGAAACTTGACATATCTTACTAGTCTACTGTTACGCGACAATCGATTCAATGGTTCCATTCCGAGTTCACTTGGTAATCTACAATACTTGGAAATATTGTTTCTAAGTGACAATGAGTTTATAGGTCATATTCCAAAAGAATTAGGAAAACTGAAGTTAGTAAAAATAGATCTTACCAACAATGGATTTTCTGGTAGTTTGCCTAATGAAATATGCAATGAAACGAAGCTTGAATTTCTTCTTGCTGGCAACAATATCCTAACTGGTCAAATTCCAAAGAGCTTGTACAACTGCTCGAGCTTGATTCGAGTACGTTTAGATGGAAACCAGCTCACAGGAGATATCTCCAAGAGCTTTGGTATCTATCCACACCTCGAGTACATTAGCCTGAATGACAACAAGCTTTACGGGGAGATCTCCGACAACTGGAGTAAGTGCACGAACTTAACGAGTATAGAGATGGTAGGAAACCGAATCAACGGTAGCATACCTTCATCTCTTGGAAAGTCGACTCAGTTACACGTACTTAATCTTTCTTCCAACAATTTGGTTGGGCAGATACCAAGTGAATTTGGAAGGATGAGTAGCCTAGATACCCTTTCCTTGAGCAACAATAGCCTTTCTGGTCTCGTACCTCTAGATCTTGGACAGCTATCTGTACTGTCAGCCCTTGATCTGTCCATGAATAAATTAAATGGGTCTATTCCGTCTTCAATAGGGGAGTGCTCAAAACTCTTCAACCTAAATTTGAGTAACAACAAATTTACTCATGAAATCCCAGCTCGGATAGGTAGATTGCTTCACCTATCTCAACTTGATCTGAGTCATAATTCACTCAGCGGTGAGATCCCTTCAGCACTTTCAAGCCTGAATAGTTTGGAGATGCTCAATCTTTCGCACAATAATCTTTCTGGTTCAATTCCAAAGACATTTGAGTCAATGAATGCCCTTCCAAACATTGATTTATCATATAACCAGCTAGAAGGTCCCATTCCCAACAGCAAAGGTTTTCTGAATATATCAGTAGAAGCATTGCAGGGGAACAAAGGTTTGTGCGGAAATGTTATTGGCTTGACGCCATGTGCTTCAGAAAGGCATACCTTTAAGAACGGAACCCACAAACTAGCACTTGTGATATCTCTTCCACTTATTGGAGCACTTATACTTGGAGGTCTTGTGGGAACTTTTGCTTTTTATCAGTGGAGATCGAAAAAGATGTCATCGACACAACTTGTGGATGAAGAGAAACCCTGTCCAGATTTTTTCTCAATCTCAACTTTTGATGGAAAGGAGACTTATCTCGAAATCCTAAAAGTAACTGAGGAGTTTAACGAAGCATATTGCATCGGAAAGGGAGGATGCGGAAGTGTGTACAAAGCGTGTTTGGCATCAGGTGAAATAGTTGCTGTAAAGAGACTTCATTCGTCTGCTGAAGTGATCAATCGCAATGATTTTTTAAACGAAATCAGAGCATTGACAGGGATACGACACCGTAACATCGTGAAACTACATGGCTACTGTTCACATGCTAGAATCTCGTTTTTGGTTTACGAGTATCTTGAAGGGGGTAGCTTAGCTGATATTTTGAGCAATGAAAACGCACATTATTTGGATTGGAAGAAGAGGGTGAACATAATCAAAGGTGTTGCACATGCTTTATCGTATATGCACCATGATTGTTCACCTATATCGTTCATCGTGACATATCAAGCAAGAATATCTTGCTTGATTCCGAGTATGAAGCATGTGTTTCGGATTTTGGCACGTCCAAGATTTTAAACAAAGACTCGTCGAATTGGAGTAATGTCGCAGGAACATATGGATATCTTGCACCAGGTAAGTTTATTATGTTTTCAATCATAATATACACAAACTAAGTTGTTATGTCCTTTAAAACTCGTACTCATAACTAACCTTTTTTTTTTTTTTTTTTTCTTTTCAGAATTTGCTTACACAATGAAAGTAACTGAAAAGTGTGATGTGTATAGCTTCGGGGTTCTAGTGTTAGAAGTCATCAAAGGTGAGCATCCAGGTGATATGGTAACTTCTCTAACATTTTCATCAACCAACGAGGTTGACCTTAAAGATTTACTGGATCATCGTCTACCAGTTCCACTCCTGGAAATCAAAGAAGTTGTGACATCGATCTTGGTTCTAGCAATAAGATGTATTAATTCAAACCCCGAGTTAAGGCCTACAATGTATGATGTTTCACATGAACTTGCTTCATTTCCTTAAAGACATCATCTCTAAGAGTAATAATTACTTTATATAGACATAAAGTATTATCATATATGGTTCCGGTCTTTAGAGTTTTTATGGTATTTTCAGATGTAAGATGGTGTTGTAGTAACTAGCAATGCTTAAACATCACATAGTATCAATAAATCACTTTAGTTTATCTTGTTTTAACATATATTGGTTACTTGTAGCAATAACAAACCAGAACAAGTAGGCAAGTAGTTTTATATTTTAGTGAGCATGCACCACGAGTACTATAAGTCTATAAGTATCGCCCCTAATTAAACGTTGTTCACACGTTAATTTCTGTAAAGAAACTTATTTACATTACCAATGAACAATGAAGATGTTAAAAACTATGTAACAATACCAACTTAAGAATTTGTGTGCTCAAAATACCGATGCAATATTCTGTGTGGCTTTTCATGGAACAGCTGATGTCGATCATTGTGAAATAATGGCCACTAACTTATAAATGTACGACAAACCTCCATTAGGGAAAAATAGCATACGCGTTTGTTGTTTGATGTTTGTTTTATCTTTTTTTATATTACTGTGTTTGTAAAGAAAATTTCCACACAAGGACCAATTTTGTAAGAACAGGCTCACTACAGAGACCAAAAAACACACATATAACTTTGATGTAAGAAAATTTCCACACGCGCACCATTGATGTAAACCATTTTACCATCATTTTTTTTTGTGCAAAAGGTGAAATATATATATTGCCAAACTTTTACAACGAAGGAAATAAAATAGGCTGATGTTGGACAACTCCCAAATCAGATACAAAGGAAATATATATTGCCAAATCATTTTACCATTTTACCATCATTTGGTCATAGTTTTATCGGATTATATAAAAATCTTCGAAATTGAGAAGGCTTTGGCTATGAAACGTGGTGTTTGATGATGAGGTTGACATTGTTCACTAGGAGTCGATTGCTATGTTTCCATGATTTAAGGTATCTAGTATTGAGCTTTGATTTACGAGATGATTTGAAAGACGTTTTGGAAGGTTCATCTTCCATGGAAAATTTGACTGTTGTTGGATTTTGGATGGACTGTTCTTGATGAACATTTTGCGGATTGGGTTGCATGTTAGCTAAAAAGATGTTTGAATCTTTAGAATTTTATCTCTCATGGGGTTGTTTCTCAGTCCAAAATAAATGTATCATGCCATATGTTGGCTAGTTTTACTTCATCATTTGTGCAATTGTAGATTTGTAGATGCACTAACTTATGATTGTCAGCAGAAAGTTGCAACTTGCGTTAGTTATGCGTGTTTAGAAGTAATATCTGCTTTTTCTTGTATCTTTTTTGGGCTATAGTCATAAGGGAAGGATTCTGGAACCAGCAGAAAAGTTGAAGGGGTGGTCAGCGAGTCGAAGTCCCAGGCCAAAGTAAAAGATCTTTATATGCAAACACACTTATTTGGCTGGAATAAAAAATTTCTTACCTCTTCCAAATGAGGTACGCTGGTTTTTTTTAGACACTACTGAAAAGTACCATGATACCCAAGCATGGGTATGAATGCCAAGTCATTTGAGGCATATGCAATGTTAACACTGCAATGAAAATCTTTTTTTAAGCAGTGGCATATGATATATGCTTTAAATTAATATATATGTAAATTTATGAGGTTTTCTGCATATGCTGTACAGTTGGTTACTTTTGTATCTTTGCTGTTTTCTGAATGTAGTTCCAGTCATAGAGACGACTACAGGGACAGAGACAGGCGGAGAAACCCTAGCAGAAGCAGGGATCGGTCTGATTATGACAGGCCTAGAGCAAGGGATAGGGATCGCTACCGCAGTAGAAGTCGCAGCAGGAGCCCTGATTATCGCAGGGAACGTCGGAGGTCCATATATGACGATGATGAGAAGGTTAGAAGTCGGTCTCCTATCAGGTAAATAAGTGTTTTATATGCTCGACACCCTACTTGTTTCTCTTTTCTTTCCTGTTTATTTAATGGATGATGTATGCGTGGGCTACCTTAAGGATTAAAAAAAAGTTTACACTAAAGCCGCAAATATAAAGTTCTAAAACAGCATTATATGCTTATCTACAACACAATACACTATAGCCACCCAGTTTTCTGATTTGCTCATCTGGCACATTTTTAGCTTTACATGAAGTTTGACTTAAAAGAAACTACATCGATGCCTGGGTGGCCTTTGGTGTAAACTTCTAAATACCTGTGTGGCATATTTATACCGTAACTCCTTACTTTATTCCAAGAATCTGATAGATGCTAAATTGGATTGTATAGGAGTGCTTCTCCTCTTGCTCGTCGCACTGTTAGTCCGCGTAAGAGCGCGTCTCCACGCAAATCACCTTCTAGGAGCAGAAGTCCAGTAGCCCCTGTTGTTGGAACTAATGATATAGTATTTATTGTTTTTATGTTCGGAAATATGTAAAGCCTGTAAACACTGTTGGTCCCGATATGAGTAAACAAATTATAACGAAATTGCAATAAATGAATAACTTGTCAATATGTCTAACTATCGAAATCTGTACATGATACATCTATATATAGGTTTCTAAAGGGCATGTCCAAACGACATGATGGTTCTGTAAATAACTGCTAATCGGTTATTAAGAATGTAATAAGCAACTTCGGTCCTTCATGTTTCTTGTCTTGATGAATGGAGCAGTAGATCGAGATTACTTGCTTACATTCTCCTCCTTAATCTTGATCGTTGCTTCGTCCTAAGTCTTGAAATCTGAGCATTTGTCGCATAGTCACGAACTTGAGTCTTGGTAATGCTTTAGTTAAGATATCTGCTCTCTGAAGTTCTCCACTTACGTGTTCTACTTTGATCATTCTCTACGCATTCCCGAATGAAATGATAGCGAATGTCTATATGCTTGCTTCTTCCGTGAAATACTGGGTTCTTAACGAGTTGTATTGCTGATATATTGTCAACTCTGAGCGTTATCTTCTTTTCTTCTAATCCAGTTAATTCAATGAGTAATCGTTTCAGCCATAAGGCTTGACATGCTGCTACTGTAGCCTCCAGTAGTTCCTTTTCCTTGATCTGTATTAACTCCATAACTACTGTCGTTGTATCCTGTAATCTTGCAGCTTCCGTCTTTCTTGTATATTACTCCATGGTCTTTCGTTCCTTTAATGTATCGGATTAGTTGTTTCACTGCCTTCAGGTGATGATCCCGGTCTTGCATAAATCGTTGAGTAGTCCAATGAATAACTAAGATCTGGTCTTGTATGCAGTAAGTATCTGAGACTTCCAATTAAGCTTCGGTAATAAGTTGCGTCAACTGGGTTTCCATCTTCCACCTTGACCAACTTAGTGTCGGGGTCCATTGGTGTCTTCGTGTCATTACTATCCGTCATGCTTGTTTCTTTCAAGATCTTGTTAATGTATCGGTTTGCTTGATTGTAATCTCTCCTCACATGCGGTGTAACTTCTATCCCATGGTAATATGCTAGCAACCCTAGGTCGCTCATTTCAAATTTATCTTTCATCTGGGATTTGAACAAGTCTACTTCCTTCTTTGGAGTGCCTGTGATTATCATATCATCTCATTATACTCAACGATAAGTGTAGAAGTCTTGCTTCTCTTTGTGTAGATCGCTTGTTTGAGATTACATTTCTTAAAGTCTAATGACTTTAATGTTTGGTCAAGCTTCACGTTCCAAGCTCTCGGTGCTTGTCTTAAGCCATACAAAGCTTTAGTTAGCTTGTAGACTTTTCCCTAGGTTTCCTTGTTGAATGAAACCTTAGGGTTGTGTAACATAGACTTCCTCCTTTAATTCTCCATGTAAAAATGCTTATTTTACATCTAAGTGGTGTACTTGCCATCCATGATATGCTGCTAGTGCTAATATCAATCGAAATGTCTCTATCCTAATGGCTGGTGCAAACACTTCATCGAAGTATATTCCTATTCTTGTACATAACCTTTTGCTACTAATCTTGCTTTATACTTTATGATCCTTCCTTGTGCATCTCTTTTGGTTTTATAAACCCACTTAAGTCCTATTGCCTTCGGTTTTAGAGATGTGGTAAGGGTCCATGTGTTATTTTTGTTGATTGAATCTAATTCAATTTCCATGGCCTCAATCCACTTCTCATCTTTTGATGCTTCCTTGTAATTTCGGGGTTCTTCTTACGTAAAGAATAGGCTTGGTGCTTACTTCGTGCAGTTTGGTAGATTTCCGTAATATCCTTTAAACCTTGTATAGGTCTATGATCAAATCTAGGATCTGAGCTCTCTAATGAACTTATAGTAGCTCTTTCTTCATCTGAGTTAGGGTTGAAAGTATATGATGGTGGTGTGATTGGTGAGGGTGGATCTGGTATAGGTTCTTGTTCTTGATACGTGTTGTCAGTTTTTCTATGTTGGTGGTGTAGGATTATCATAGTCAACTCCATCTATTACAAAGGTAGTCCAAAATGTATCTTCAGTATTCGTATCCTCTTCATTATTATTCCAATCCCATGGTTTCGTTTCCATAAACTTTACATCCCTACTAACATGTTTCTTCTTTCATACTGGATCATATTGTCTACATGCTTTTGATCCTTCTTCAACTCCTAAGTAAATCATTGGAATGCTTCTATCATCTAACTTCTTCAAGTGAGGTATCGTAACCTTAGCATAAGCTGTGCATCCGAATATTCTTAGGTATTCTAGGTTTGGTTTTCTGTTATAGAGGGCTTCATATGGTGTTTTATCTTCCGAGGCTTTCGTTGGTACCCTTTTGAGTATGTAAATGGCGTGCCTTCTTCCTAAAAAGTTAAGGGTAACTTCATTGCTTTTATCATACTCCTAGTCGTTGATAACACTGTTCTATTTCTCCTCTCTACTACACCATTCACTGCGGTGAGTACGCAGTGCTGTCAATTGTCTCTCAATTCCATTTTCCTTACGATTATTTGGTGAATTCATGTGATGTAAATTCTCCTCCTCTATCAGTTCTTAGCATCTTGATTTTCAACTTCAACTTTGATTCGATCTGGTGTCTAAATTCCTTGAATGTGCTAAACGCTTGATCTTTCGAGTTTAGAAAGTAAGCCCACATAAAACGTGTGCAGTCATCGACTAATAAGAAGATGAGCTTCTTTCCGGAGTGTGTTGTTGGACTTATGGGACCACAAAGATCTCCATATACTAATTCCAATGGGTTCTTTGATGCGAATTTAGCTTGGTTTGGAAATGGTGTTATGATGTGTTTTCCTAATAAACATGCATCACAGATTTGTCCTGCATGCTTTATTCTTGGTATTCCATCCACTAAACCTTTCCTTTTCATCTTATCTATTGCATCAAAGTTCAGGTGACCTAATCTAGCATGCCATAACCATGCATGGTCATCTACGTTTGCTAAAAGACATATAGGTGCTACTATATGCAATCTAATACTGTAAAGTCGATTCCTAGATCATTCTACTTTCATCAACAACTTCTTGTTCTTATCATACAAAGTCAGTAAATTTCCATCCATTATGATTTTGCAACCTATTTCGGTAAGTTGTCCTAGACTAAGTATGTTGCTCTTGAGGTTTGGAATGTAGTAAACATCCGAGATCATTTTCTGTTGTAAGTTTCTACATCCTAATAGTATGGAACCTCTACCCTTTATCTCTACATACGATCCATCTCCAAAACGAACTCGTCCAGTGATGTTTTCGTCAATATCTTTAAAATGGCCTTTTGTCCCTGACATATGGTTGCTTGCACCATTGTCTAAATACCATATGCAAGCATCACGTCGTAGCATATTTTTAGGGGTTGTACTTTTTCTTCATTTAACAAGATTTCTTGATTTCGGTGTGTAGCCATTAGCAATGATGGTTCATCGTCTTCTAAGATAAGGTTTGACTGTTCTTGATTTGTTGATGGACTTCTACAATCCTTCTTGTAGTGTCCGAGTTTTCCACAATTATAGCATGTGATTTTGCTCTTATCCCATCCTTGTTTTCCATTATTTGACTTATGGGATGAGTTTCCTCCATTCGAGTTGTTTCTATTTCCCTTATTCGCGGTTTCCACGTGAATAGTTTGATCTACCTCTATATTTTGTAAATCGTTTCTTATTTCTAGAATGTTCGCCTTGTGCGAATAATAAGTTGTCCTGGCCATCTACTTGTCCTCCCTTTCGGAGTTTTATTCTCTCCTCGAATGCCTTAAGTTTTCCTGTGATCTCATCTAACGTAATGTCATTGAGATCATTCGTCTGTTCTATGGATGCTACTATTTGAATGAACCTATCTGGTGTGGAGTCTAATAGTTTTCGAACTAAAAGTGATTCATCCAACTCTTTTCCTAATTCTTTTGCATCCACCGTTTCATCCTCCTTCATCTGAAGAGTCTGAAATCCAATCATCAATGATTGTAATCATGCTTGTTGCACCTTTTCTTCTCCAACGTGTCTCTTTTTCAACGAATCCCATAATTCTTTGCGGTTTTGCAACTTGCTACTTGTAAGATCACATCTTCGGTTAACGATATAAGAGAGGCGGTTGTTGCCTTATCCTTCTTAACATCTAATTGTGTATCAGCCATAGGTTCTATTGCTTCCCATAATCCTTGTGCTTCTAGTATCACCTTAATTTGAATAGTCCAAACTGTGTAGTTTGTGATTTTGAGTTTTGGGCATTGATATTGTGTCATAGGGGTTACGGGTTTTGGTGCTTGTTCTTGCCACTTGCGTCGTCACCGGGCATTTTGATGGTTCTTATGATCTTCACTTTCTACTTCGTATAGTGTTTTCTAACTAGTGGTATCACTTAATACTACGGGAACAGAAATAGTTATCCGGGAATCCTAATATGAAACTATGGATTTCTAATAGTATAAACTAAGTATCTATACTATAAATATGAAAGGAAATCCAAAAGTTTAAGATTTTTCGTGTGACCTGTTTTTGTCACTTGCGTATTCCCTTCTCGTCGGTACTAGAATATACCAACTATGTCTTTCTTTTCCCTTGTATCACGTTGTCCTTACTTTTGTATCGAACTTGCTTCCTTTATCTCCAAGTCTCGAACTTTTTGTGTCGACTTGCTTTATTTATCTCCAAGTTTTCGAATAAAACACAAAATGATTCAGAAATTAGTCTCGGTAATTTCTTCCAAAAGACCAAGCGAGTTGCTTGTCTTGTTCTACTACTCGACGGTAGTATGTCAACAAGTGATGTCCTTGTTGCCTTCGTTGCTTGTCCGCGTTCAAACAATACTCCTTCTTCTTTATTCCACACCGTATCTACAACAACCTACAGAAATACCAACGGTATCCTTGCGAGCAAATGATCAGGATGCTCTTGTTGTTGTCTCTCTTTTTATTATTCGAGGCGTTTTTCAAAACAGTTTGATATGTTTTCTGGTTCGGTATACCCTTCTTCTTTAATCCAAGCAACGTCCTCTTTTTTCTTCACGTACGTCTTTCTTCTCCACTTTTGTCTCGACAAAAGGGCTGTTTTTTTTCGTTGTATGATTGAAAGCCAACAAGTGTAACAAAGTTTCCTTTGTCTCGTTCTCGTTGCGTCCAGAATCAAACCAACAGAAAAGTATAAAGTACCACAGTTTGGTGGCTTGTCGAAGGCAATTTCTACACAAGTACGGTCGTGCACTACTTTCCTTGCGTTATCAAGTTATCCAGGCAGCGTATGTAATGATAATACGTTGCGTGTTTTCTTCTTCTTCTTCCGAAACAAAGTTTCGCGTCTAAACTTTTTTTTGTTCATTCTTTCTCGTTCAAGAGTGTTTACGGTTTTTGTTTTGTACTCGTTAATCAACAGAATTTGTTTTCGTTTTCGGTTGGAATCTTGTTTAAGATGATGGTTGTATCGATGTAACGAGTGTATGGACAAGGCTCTTGATGCAAAATGTTGGTCCCGATATGAGTAAACAAATTATAACTTGAATTGCAATAAATGAATAACTTGTCAATATGTCTAACTATCGAAATCTGTACATGATACATCTATATATAGGTTTCTAAAGGGCATGTCCAAACGACATGATGGTTCTGTAAATAACTGCTAATCGGTTATTAAGAATGTAATAAGCAACTTCGGTCCTTCATGTTTCTTGTCTTGATGAATGGAGCAGTAGATCGAGATTACTTGCTCACAAACAATTGGGTCAATATGGGTCGTTTAGTTAGTTAGGGTATGACGGTTACAGGTTGTAACTTTTAGATTAGGTTGTGTCGATTACTTTTTTAGAATCGGTATACCCCTTGTTCAAAGGTGCAGATTCATGTAGTATATATAGGATCAAAGTCTATAAACAATTCATCATTCAATACAAGTTCAATTAGAGTATAAATTCTGGTTATATAGCATATTTGTTTCTGTTTTTCTGTTACAAAATTGTTGTCCCAAACACCCTTTTCTGCACTTGTGTTTTTCTGTTCCAAACACACCAGAAGATAAAACCCAGTTTTGATCGAAAGGCATTTAACAACAGTGGCATCAGAGCAAGACGATCTGGGAATTAAGAGAAAGAAGGAAAGGAGAAACCTTAGTGTTTCAGGCAAGAGAAAACCCATTGTTTTCAGGCAAGAGAAATCTTAGTGTTTCAGGCAAGAGGAAACCTTAGTGGTTCAGGCAAGAGAAAACAAACCCAGTGTTTTCAGGAAAGAAGAAACCTTAGTGTTTCAAAGCAAGTACGAAACTGATCATATGATCAGAAGCAAGAAAGTAAGCAGTAAGGCTGATCACGCTTCATGATCACAAGAAAGCAAGTTAGTAAGCAACAAAGAACACAAGACAGAAAGCTACAAAGTATGAAGGAAGGAGAATCATCTATACCAACTTGTGACCAAAATATAGCACTTCAATGTCCAAAATTAAACGAAACAAACTACACAACATGGGCAATTATGATGGAGAAAATATTGAAGGCCTATGGACTTTGGGAAACACTTGAAGATACAGAAAAAGTAGATAAAAGAAAGATGCATACAACAAATCAATGATCCTTGTTAATACAAATAAGCCGTAAAAATGTTTATTTATATTTTACGATCTTCTAATGTTTTGTCGATAACAAACGTAAAATCATTTTAATGAAACAAATGAAATACGTAAATAGTTTGAGCCAATAGTTTACTAACACACTTACATTTTCATATAAAACACTAAACAAGTAATAGTGTTCACATGTTAGAGAAATGCATATGTATAAAACCTGTAAGACAATATGATTGATATTATTGATTGTGATTGATTGTGTGTCCAATACATGATTACATGCCAACTATACACCACAAGTCGGTATATTCTAGAAATGGGCTAAGATGGGCTTGCCCGGCGTTACAATGTCTGTTACTACTCCATGAGTTCGGCGGCGAAATCGCAAAGCTTCGAATCGGGTAGTAAAACTAGAAAAGAAAAACAAAACATTAACATAATAAAGGCATAACTTTAATCAACTCGTAACAAAACCGTACCAACGATCGATTTTAGTCGACTGGTACCAACGGTCGGCTAAGTTGACTAGTAATCTTTTTGTACCAACGGTCAACATTAGGGACTGGTACCAACGATCAACTTTAGGCGACTGGTAACAAAGCCGTACGAACAGTCGACTAATAAACAAACAATACACATTTTTTTAGACCACCCCAAAATAACATTTTTTTTTATTCTACATGGTATCAGCAGCCTACTAAACGATCCTATCCCAAAACCCTAAAACTAAACCTTAGCCTCCCACGTGACTACACAGGAGCTTCGGAGGGCTCTCTTTAGATATTAACCTTTGTCATCTTTCATTTTCAAATATCAAGTAATAAAGAAAACCCATCTCCACCAATCAACACCGATCTCCAACTTTCTTATGAGGCTCTTCAAGTTATCGTGCTATGATTCCAATCTGAAAACACGATTCCGGCATGTCTACCGTTCGACTTACTGTAAATCACATGCACGGTTTGCTAAAGACAGATTTGATGTAATTTTTTCGGTTAAAAACAAACACGATTCCAGATCTGAGAGATTTCAGTACGGTTATCAGGCACGTCCGGAGTATACAATGGCCGGCGGGAAAAGATGCTTGTGTCCACAGGTTGTTGTGTCCGGCATGAGGGTGGCCAAGATTTCTCAAGGCAGTCGACGGTTGTGTCCACAGTTTTGATCCGATTAGATTTTGGGAGAAGTGGAGCATCACATCTTTTGTGGAAGGAAAGGGAAAATTATATTTAATTTTTATCTATGGAATCTTGATATGAGCAGATTGTTATTTTCTAATCTATGTTTTTAATTGTGATAGGAGGGATATCCTAAAAGCAAAGTGTAGTGGTATTGGTACTGCAAAAGCAACTTTATTAACTTTAATAAAGTGAAAAAAAAGGAATGCATACCAATAAAAAAAAAAAAAAAAAAAAGAGTTTATTGTATTGTCTTTATGTCGAATCCAAGGTATTTATTCCCGAGACGACTTTTGTTTTATGTTGAATCCAGGGTATCAATTCTCAAGACGACTTTTATTGGTGTCGAATCCAGGGTATCAATTCCCGAGACGACTTTTGTTGGTGTCGCATCCAGGGTATCAATTCAGGCACCGTTTAAAAAAACTACTGCCTTCTCACCTGTTGTCTTCTTATCTGCTCACCTTCATCAGACACTTTCCTAACCTCCATTCTCCTTCTTCTATTCAATCTATCCCACTTCAATTCTCAAAAAAAATAAATAAATAAATAAAAAATAAAAAATAAAAAAATAACACTACTGCCTTCTCACCTGCTGTTTTCTTATCTGCTCACCTTCATCAGACACTTTCCTCACCTCCATTCTCCTTCTTCTATTCAATCTATCCCACTTCTATTCTAAAAAAAAAAATGGATCTTTATGTTTTTCTATGGAAAAACACGCCCCGTTTGTTCGGAAGGTTCTTTGGGAGGTTGAAGTTTTAGAACCAACTTTCGTTGTCTCATCTTTGTTTTAGTTGTAGGGGATACTTTGGGTTATCACGTTAATTGATATTTGTTTTTCTTTTCTTCTCTAGCTTCCTACTTCAGTCCGAGCTTTCGCGATTTCGCCGCTCGGACTGCGGGGGAGTGTTAGTCAGTAATATGTAATGGGCTCAAGCCCAAGCCCAACCTCTAGAATATTCTGTGAATGCTATTAATATGTACCATGTATTTGTGAAGAACAATCAATAAACATCATTCTCTCGTATTATCTTTATATTCTACAAAACCTAGTGTTTACATAATATGAATATGTACTTATATATACTTAGTATATATATATATATATATATATATATATATATATATATATATATATATATATATATATATATATATATATATATATATATATATATATATATATATATATATATATATATATATATATATATATATATATATTGTAATGGGTAATGTAATGGGTAAATATCTAAGTACTTGACCCATTGACTAGATACATTGAATGTAGTTGGGTAAACCTAAAGTCCATGACGCATACCCATGGAGCTTGATCCATAACCCATGACCCATTGCATGACATCATGCATGAAGTCATGTTGGGTATTATCCATGAACCATGGACCAAAACCATACTCATGATCCAATGTCTAGATACATTGTATCTATTTGGGTACCCATGACCCAAAGTCCATAACCCATGACCCATGATCCATGATCCATAACCCATAACCCAAATATGGAGGAGCGTCCAAGGATCCCCATGATTACACTGGACGCATCCCTTAAGTAAGGGATCCGTGGGATCCGGGGAATAGTAGATGTTTTTGCCTATAAATAGTAAGCCATTTTTTCAGTGTAACTCAACCCTTTTACACATACTTTCCCCTAGTATTGTAAACTCTCTAACCTCAAATCCAAAGGATCTTTCTATATAGTTTTGTGTTTGTGTGATTCTCTATGTTTCTCTTAAAGGCGAGATCACCACCTCTTGAAGTTGAGGAAGCTCAAGTCCATAATTTGCCAAGCTTCGTCATCAACAAGACTACTGAAGTTATCTTGTTGATAGTTCTTTCATCCCTCCTTAGAAGTGTTATATTGAAAGCATAAGTGAATATGCCAAACGAGTCAAGTAGAAGGCATTAGTGAAGGATGCCGAAGGTTCGTGTCAAAGGCATTAGTGAAAGGTGCCGAAGGTTCGTGTCAAAGGCATTAGTGAAAGGTGCCGAAGGTTCGTGTCAAAGGCATTAGTGAAAGGTTCCGAAGGTTCGTTTCAAAGGCATTAGTGAAAGGTGCCGAAGGTTCGTGTCAAAGGCATTAGTGAAGTGTGTCGAAGGGTCGTGTCAAAGGCATTAGTGAAAGGTGACAATGGTGTACAATCGATATGGTGCATCGATGTACAAGATAGTTATTTTGGGTTAAAGGATATTGATATCCTTGATGATGTTGTAATAAGGAATGGGTCTCCTTTTGGATAGGTGTTATGTAGTGTCAGGTAATAGTTCCTTCTTTGTAATGGAACTCGGTATCTAGCCTTATACCGAATAAAGTGTAGGCGACGTTGTGATAGGTTTGGTTCTACCTCGTGGAAGAACCCGGTGTCTAGCCTTGTACCGATAAAGAGTAGGCGACGTTGTGAAGGCTTCTCCGCCACAAGGAGTTTGTGTTGTGTAGTGCTTTCGAACTCTCGAGTAGGTGACTCGGGGAGTGGATTAGGGCAAGGAAGGTGTCCTTGTAGCCAAACCACTATAAACACTCGTGTCGTGGTTTTGTGTTTCTTACTCTTTACCTTTGCATTACTTATTTATATACTTATCTATCAACATCCAACATACACATCAACTAGATTGACATAAGTTGATCTAAATAGTTTAAAACGAAGTTTTAATCGGTAAAACTATTCAAACCCCCTTCTAGTTTTCCACAATTGGTACCAGAGCTTCGTTACCAAGTTTCTTAGAGTATGTTGTACTTTAAATTTGATACGATCTGTGTATGTTTGAAAACTACAAAGAAGGAAATTTCTTAAAAACAAAAAGTCATGTTTTTAAAAATCATCATATTTATAATGTTGGATAAAGATAGATCCCTCTAATATAAAACACAAAGACTTTTCTTCTCAGACGGCCTAGATCCAGATTCAGACGATGTCATAGTTGAAGACAGACGGCGTCACAACCACAACGTGATGTTGTCCCAATGATGACTTGGCCAAGACGAAACCCTAATGGCGGCGATCAGACAACGTCTCACCTATATGGCGACGCCGTCGCAGTTGTAAAATTATATATAGAAATCAAATTTTCTGACTTTTAGAGAGGTAGACTTGTGGAGTAAAAACCTAAAACAATTGTAGTCCAGTTTGGACAGTATTTTAGGGTTCTCATACCCTATTTTACATCGAGATACGTTATTTATTCCCTTGATTTCATTATGTCTTCGATTAAATGTGTGTATGCTTGCATGTTTAACATGTCTGGCTAATTAAATTGTGAGTTTGCTTAGATCTATGAAACCTAGTTATTAATTATTGATTGGTTGTCTATTATCTTCATTGTAATTGGCTTTGGAGTGCATGAAGCCATCGTTGTATTTTTAATACTTGATTAATCTTTGTAAATAATAGTTTATAATTACTAGTGGAATTGTAGGCTAAACATCCGAAGATAACCTTAGTGTTAAGTTTATGAATCCTAGAGATTTCGTAGTCATTAACCTTAAGGTAGTCTCAAAGAGTTAGGGATAAGACCCTACGACCTTACAAAAGACAACGCGTTAAGAATAAGGACGTGACAATTCAACCACCAATAAAAGATAACTAGGGAGTAATCGTATCTAGGTAAGCACATCTTTAATCATCATACGAGCACACTTCAAAAAGACATAGACTACCCATTAGTTAGATAATTAGATAAGTAGAGTAATCGGTAGAAGTACCAAACCCCCAAATCCAAACCCCGAGATTTTACCTTTAGTTTCTTAAAAAAAATATAAAAAAGATAAAAAATAATCTTCCTCAACCTCAACCTTATCGTAGTAATTTCGCACTAGCATTCCTATTCCCCTAGAGAACGATATCAATACCCAAGGCTTACCCAATACTACACTACAACGATTAGGTTCACTGCCTAGGTTGTTGAAAAACTTGCTCGACGAAAAGGAAGTTTCCTTTGACCCCGAACGCGCCTTGTACATGCATCAACTTTTTGGCGCCGCTGCAGAGGAATAGAATAGCTAGTTAGATTTCCATCTCGTTTAGGTTCCTTTGCTTGATTCCTTTCAAGTAAGATTTATTTTTCTTCTCATTTTTAGCTTCCTCGTACTCTATCCCCCTTCTTCGTGACGTTGTTCGTAGCCCCATCACTTTTCGTCATGAAAAGTGATAACCCACCACCAAACCAGCCATTTCCCCCCGCCAAATCCCTTAGACGACTTAGGACCCATAGTTCCACCAAAACCCTTCTTGAGCCCTTTGCTGAACCCGAGAGAGAGAGAGAGCTGTATAAGCGAAGAAGAGCTCTCCATGAGTCGGAACCTCAAGGCACCACCATCGATTTTGATGAAGCCGTAACTAACGAAGAGTCTACACATTCCCCCAAGTCTCCTGAAACCATTAACATTGACAATCTGAGCCAACATAGCGAGGAAATCCCCGCTCCTGTCAATGGACCCATCATTAAACCAAAGGCAAAAGCCCTTAGGGAGTACACTTCTCCCACCTCATCTGGATTTACCAGCGCCATTTTCTACCCTTCCGAACATATTAATGAGGTGTTGTATGCCACCGACATTTGGCTTATCCTGAATGCATGTCAATTTCACTGATCCCACAGCGAAAACCCGATTCATCACATCAAACAATTTTTAAAAATTGTGGATACTATCTATGCTGACGGAGCATCCAAAGAGACATCTAGACTTCGGTTTTCCCATTTTCTCTTCAAGGGAAGGCCAAAGAGTGGCTCGATAAGCTACCTCCAAGGTCCATCTTCACATGGGAACAACTCATTACCAAGTTTACCAAAAAGTTCTTTCCTCCTGGAGAACAACATCCATCAGGAGCGAAATCCTTCACTTCCATCAAACAGATGGAGAATGTATTGTTCACTCTTGGACTCGTTACAAAGATCTCATTCAACAAGCTCCACACCATGGTATCAACCTTTGGTTGCTTGTTCAAATCTTTTACGACAATGTCTCCCGCAATTGTCAAAAAGGGATTGACTTCTCGGCGAAAAATTTCCAATCTCGTGCGAAGAAGGATGTGACCGCATTGAGGAGTATGTCCAGGACCAATACAATACTTGGAACGAGCCAGTAACTGTAATGATTATCTTTACTACCTCGAATAATAGCCCAATATCTCTTGATGATCGGATGAAGAGGGCGCAAGAGAAGCTCGCATACCTCACGAAGTCGCAAGAACCTAAGAGGTTGTTTAACCCATACCTTATATGTGATATTTGTGGAGGGTCACACGAGAGCGATGAGTGTGATGATAACACACGCCAAGAGCACGCCCTCCTTTCCAGCCATGACATTTATGATGACCCTTCCCTCCTCGTATTCTATCAATACAATGAATACACTCCTTGGGGTAATCTAAAATGGAAGACTGAAGGAGAAGAGGGTTCCGAATACACCATCCGTGATGCCTTTGAAAAAGAGCTCGGGAAATTCGCCATGGAAAGAGGAATTCTTTTAAAGGGTCTCGAAGGATTCATTCAAGAGCAAGAAGCTGAATTAGAAAGCCAGTTCGCCGAACTCCACAAAAGATTAAGTGAACCTGGTCCAACCCAACATGATCCAACTTGTGCCATTATTACTCGATCAGGAACCACTACCAAGGATCCACCATACCCTGTTCAAAATCCCACCACCAGGGAGCCTGAGTTGGATAAGGGATAAGTTCTGAACCCTCCACTCCTCCGAACCTCCTCCTCCACAAGCATCAATTCCCGTCCAACGTCTGACTCTCACATACATTCCGTATCCCTCGCGTTTAAAGAATCAAAAGGCTGAAGAATACAATGAGAGGCTGTTGTCTTACTTAAAAAGGGTCGTCGTCAACATACCACTTCTCGATGTATTTTATCATATCCTTAAACATAGCAAATACTTCAAGAGGTTCCTCTCGAATCGGAAGAAGCTTGAAGGGTTGATATCATTAGGAAAAGAATGTTCGGCTATCATCCAAAAGAGTTTATCCAAGAAGAAAGAAGATTCGGGTAGCTTCACCATCCCTTGCTCTATAGGGACGCTCTCTATGTAAAACGCCTTGGCAGATCTTGGGGCAAGCATTAACTTGATGCCTCATTCCTTATTCCTCAAACTCGGATATTCAGGGCTGAAACCAACCAGAATGAGTATTCAGTTAGTTGATCGATCAATAAAATATCCCATTGAAGTTTGTGAAAATGTTCTTGTGAGGGTAGGGGAGTTTAAGTTTCCGGTTGATTTTGTGATTTTAGAAATGGAGGAAGATAACTTAGTCCCGATAATCCTTGGAAGACCATTCTTGGCTACAGCTCGTGCCATCATTGACGTTCATGATGGTAAACTCACTTTACAAGTGGGATCCAAGAGCTTAACCTTTGACATCAAGGATTCTATGAGTCATCCCTCCTCTTACGATCATCCTATTTATCTTGTTGAAGAAGTTGATGAGTTTGTTGATGATATATATAGTTGTATTGATGAATATCTAGTAAAAGAATTCATGAATGATGACAATAACATGATATACGATGATGAAGAGACTGAGATGGTTGGAGCTATTTCCTTTTACCCGCCTAGGGAAGAAATTGAACCTCTTGAACTTCAAAAGCCGGAAAACAAGATAAAACAATCGATCAAGGAACCTCCTACCTTAGAATTGAAAGATCTCCCGAGCCATTTAGAATATGCCTTCCTTCAAGGAGAGGATCAACTCCCTGTTATTATAAGCTCCTCACGACACTTAACGAAGAAAGGGAAACTCTTAGAAGTTTAAAGAGAATACAAAGGAGTGATCGCATGGATTGTTGCTGACATTAAGGGAATTGATTCTACTTTTTGCACTCATAAAATTCTTATGGAGGAGGATTACAATCCCACCGTTCAACCTCATAGGAGAGTTAACCCTAATATCAAGGAGGTAGTAAAGAAGGAGGTCGTCAAGCTTCTCGATGCCGGCCTAATCTACCCCATTTTGGACAGCCCTTGGGTCAGCCCAGTCCAAGTAGTTCCAAAAAAAAAGGGAGGAATGATTGTTGTGAAGAATGAGAAAGGTGATTTAGTGCCGCAGAGAACGGTCACTGGCTGACATGAATGTATCGACTACAGAAAATTAAATGATGCCACACGAAAAGATCATTTTACATTACCATTCATCGATCAAATGCTCGAAAGGTTAGCCGGGCATGAGTACTACTGTTTTTTGATCTCAGGATACTTCCAAATCCCCATTGCTCCTGAAGATCAAGAAAAAACTACGTTCACATGCCCCTACGGGTCTTTTGCATACAAGAGAATACCCTTCGGTTATGCAACGCCCCCGCTACCTTTCAACGATGTGTGATTGCCATATTCCATGAATCGACTGAAGATAGCATGGAAGTCTTCATGGATGATTTTTTGGTATTTGGAAACTCCTTCGACCTTTACTTATCTAACCTTAGGAAGATGCTGAAACGGTGTGAAGAAACCAATTTAGTCCTGAATTGGGAAAAATGCCATTTCATGTTAAGAGAAGGAATTGTCTTGGGACATAAAGTCTCCGGAAATGGAATAGAAGGTGATAGGGCTAAAATCGAAGCGATATCTAAACTTCCCTATCCTACTACCGTTAAAGCCATGCGAAGCTTTCTTGGTCACGCGGGCTTTTATAGAAGGTTTATTAAAGACTTCTCAAAAATTTCCCGACCAATAACACAGCTTCTAGTCAAGGACGCTCCTTTTGACTTTTCGGAAGAATGTAAGGAAGCATTCAATCACCTGAAGAAAGAGCTTACTCAAGCTCCGATAATGGTTACTCCTGATTGGTCCCAACCATTCGAGATCATGTGCGATGCTAGTGATTATGCTGTAGGCGCCGTGCTAGGCCAAAGAAAGGAGAAGCATTTTCAACCAATTTACTATGCTAGCAAAACCATGAATGCGGAGCATGAGAATTATACAACCACCGAGAAAGAGCCTTTGGCTGTGGTTTTTGCCTTTGATAAATTCAGGCAATATCTCGTCCTTTCCAAAACTGTCGTCTTCATCGATCACTCCGCCTTATGATACTTGTTCTCCAAACAAGAAGCAAAACCCCGACTTATTAGGTGGATTTTATTGCTTCAAGAATTCGACATTGAAATTCGAGATAAAAAGGGAGCTGAAAATCTTGCTGCTGATCATCTATCACGATTGGAAAACCCAGACTTGAAGGAATTAGACCATAACAAAATTCGTGACTCTTTTCCTGAGGAACGACTAATGGCCATTAAGGATATTGAGCTATAGTATGCGGATTATGCTAACTATTTATCCAGCAGGGTCTTACCAAATTACTTGACTATGCAAGATAAAAAGAAATTCTTCACCGCGCTGAAATATTATTTTTGCGACGAGCCCTACTTATTCAGTATATGTCCCGATCAGATCATTCGACGTTGTGTTGCTGGAAGGGAGATTGATCGGATTATGAGAGAGTGCCACGCAGGACCATCTGGAGGGTATCACGGTATAAATGTCATGACGCAAAATGTTTTCGATGTTGGATTCTATTGGCCTACTATTTTCCGTGACGTTAAGAGGTTAGTTCAAACGTGTGATGCATGCCAACGATCGAGAAACATCTCGAGGAGGGATGAAGCACCTCAGAACTATATCCAAGTCTGCGAAATATTTGATGTTTGGGGTATCGATTTCATGGGACCTTTTCCATCATCCGAAGAAAATGAATACATTTTAGTTGCCATTGACTATGTGTCCAAATGGGTGGAGGCACAAGCCCTTAGGACTAACGATGCAAGGGTGGTCATTCATTTTTTTAAAAAGCTCATCGTATGATTCGGGATTCCCAAGGCATTGATAAGTGATAGAGGAACCCACTTTTGCAATGCTCAAATGGAGAAGATAATGAAGAAGTATGGTGTTCCGCATAGGTTCTCTACGGCATATCACCCCTAAACTAATGGGCAAGTAGAGAACACAAATAGAGCATTAAAGTGGATACTTGAAGAAACGGTCCACGAGAACAAAAAAGATTGCCCATTCAAACTGGATGAGGCACTCTGAGAATTTAGAACAGCTTATAAAACACCCATCGGAACAACCCCTTTTCGCTTGGTATACGGGAAAGCATGCCACCTCCCTATTGAGCTTGAGCAAAAGGCATACTGGGCACTTAAGGTGTGTAATATGGATTATTCTGAGGCAGGGTCAAATAGGTTCTTACAGCTTCAAGAGTTGGATGAACTAAGACATGATGCCTATGAATCTTCTTTCACTTATAAAGAAAGGGCTAAGAAATGGCATGATCAACGGATAAAGAATCCTAAGGAGTTTGTAGAAGGAGATAAAGTACTCTTGTATAATTCAAGGTTGAGACTATTTTCGGGAAAACTCAAATCGAGATGGTATGGGGCCTTTTCAGTAAAAAGAAAAATGAGCAACGGAGCCCTGGTGCTATTAGACCATGATGGAGGGGAATTTACCATGAATGGACAACGTGTGAAACATTATCAGTTGGATAATAATGAAATAGTCAACGATGAAGATATTGTTTTGGAAGAAGGTGATGGAGGTGAAGTCACGTAGGGGCACGACTTCGAGTCAAGCTACAAGACTCATAAATAAAGAAAAGCGTTTCGTGGGAGGCAACCCATGCTTAATTGTTTGCTTGTTTGTGTGTCATATATTTTTTCATTAATTGGTTATTCTCATGTTTGAATTTGTGAAAATGCTTTATTTTGTCTTTAACCTCGTCTTAATTACATATAAAGGTATTTTACAAAAAGGATAAGTGTAGGGAAGATTACACACACTTTTAAAAGAACGTGAACAAGAGAATTACGATTATTGAAGAAGATATATATGTGTTTTTGTTAGATTCAAATGGTTGTATCGAGTCATAATGGATGTTTTGAAGGAATTTTTCCAGATTTTAAAGGTGTAATTTTTCCAGAAAAACGCAGCAGCACTGATTCTGTCAGATAACCTGACGGCGTCAGATTGCAACCGACGACGTTAGGAGGAGCGAAACATCTTATCTAACTTTCTCTCATTTTCTCGTATACTTATAAATTTTGGAAATTTTCAGGTCTTAATTTTCCAGAAAATCTGCAAACACCCATTCCACAAGCATTATATCCTAGTTTAGTAGAGTCATATAAAGTTTTACCGCCGATTTTACGGAAGGTTTCTGACTATTTTCTTAAAGTGTGTTTTATTTATCAAGGAAGAAACATAAGATTGGATGGAGCTTTTCACGCATACATTCTTCTTGGAAAGAATTTAACCACTACTTCACACGGATCATACCGAGCTAATCAGGAGTAGTAGTTTTTTTCTTTTAATTACCTTCCTTTATCATAACTTTGATACTTTCGGGGAACATTAGGGACAATGTTCAGTTTAAGTGTAGGGAAGGAGATTAAAACGGGAACTTTGAAACTATGCTTATCCTTGATCATTTGTTTTGTCCTATTTCATTTGTGTAATAAACCATGAGAAATATCGGTTAGGGTAATTTTAGCACCAAATTCAAAAAATTTCATGACTTGTACGAGTGGGTCTTTAGTCTTAATAAAGCGTCTCATGGATAGGAGTTATATGACTAGCACAAAAACCCTTTACCACTCAAATTCCACCCCAAATATGTGAAATTCGCCCTAGATTTGTAGGAATTAAAGCATTCACCTTTAATGCTTCGAGAGTGTACTGATAGTATAATAGATTATAGAACTTGTTTTGTGATGCATTTTGAGATCACTAGTGAGACTACACTTGTGTGGTTAGGAATATAACTAAATGATAAGAGGCATTAGGATAACCCTTGTTTGATACCCATATTATAATTACTTCTTCCACATCGGTTTAGTAATTCCCTCACACCCTTGCGTTGTACCCATCTTTAGTACACGATACCCCTAGTTAACCCCTCAGATCCTATCCTTCTCGTGGTTCTCGTGATGTTTCGGTTTTCCGTAATATCAATGAAGATCATTTTTTATAATCCACCGCCAAATGTACACCCAAATCGCCTTAGCCTACCTTGTATGCACTCACTTTTAGTGCATTATTATTATCATACTAAACCCTTAGTTCAATTATCTAGTTACTTGCATGGTTGCTAAGTCGAGTCATATCGTTTGTACACAGTTTTGAGATGATTGGGACTTATGGGTAAAGTTAAACTTTATGGAGTGACGGGAAAGAACATTAAATTTAAATTCCCTTTATTTACATAATAATGTACTCCAAGTGTTTTGATCTTTTTAATTCGGGTCATTTTAGTGTTAGAGTAATAAAAACTCAAGTGTAGGGATGTGCCTATAAATCCTTTATATTTTGATGTTATCGTAAAGGATGGTAGTGTAAAAGTATATGCAAAAAAAATGGAAAAAAGAGTGCTTAAAAATTAATAAAAAAAATATACGGGCTACCATCCTACGTCTATCTTTATATTTATGTATATTTTTGTCAAAATTATCTAGAGTTTAGAGAGTCGAGTCTTGGCTTAGCAACGCCATTCTTCTCATGCTTGTAACATAAAGATTTTTGACTTGCCACCACTAAATCACCTATCCAACCAAACCCTTTGTATCCCTACCGTAAGCCTAACGTTACAACCCTTTAAAAGACCTCTTAGATAGTTGTTCCTATGTGCTTACGCCAAAACGATGGAGGTTTGATCTAGTCTCAAGCCTATGGTAATCTATGTACTATGACCGGTTAATGAGTGTTTATCTTCCATTTCCATTTGATATATTTCATATACACCCAAGAGATGAGAGTATCCAAACACCACTTGTGAGGTGCAAGTACATAATTTTTGTGCTTGTTATGACTATTGCGGGGCTTATACTTGTTATGAATGATGTTAAACCATTGCTTTATGCCCCCTAACTTATAAATTGATTGGCCAAAAGCACATTTGCTTGAGGACAAGCAAATACCAAGTGTAGGGATATTGGATAAGGATTTAAAACGTACACTTTAAGGGGTCATTTAAGCCCTTAATCGCCTAATTTTAAGTGCGTTACTTCTTAATTCCGTTCCTTTTAGCCATTTTCTTCACATATTCCCTCCTTTTTGTCCAAAAATGCATCATTCCAGCATTTTGCTTCCAAGAGACACTCAAACTGCTAGAATAACACCTGACGGCGTCCCAATTAGAGGGCGACGCCGTCCCTATATTTGTGACGACCCAGGAGCGAAATTTCTATTTTACACCGACCGGCCGTGTTTTGAAGAGTAAGGGCCACGAAGACTTTTCTTCAGACGCCTAGATCCAGATCAGACGACGTCACAGTTGAAGACGACGCCGCCACAACCACAACGTGGACGCCGTCCCAATGATGACTGGCAAGACGAAACCCTAGTGGCGGATCGACGACGTCCCACTTATAAGGCGACGCCGTCACAGTTGTAAAATTATATATAGAAATCGAATTTTCAGACTTTTAGAGAGGTAGACTTGTGGAGTAAAAACCTAAAATGATTATAGTCCGGTTTGGACAGTATTTTAGGGTTCTCATACCCTATTTTACATCGAGATAAGTTATTTATTCCTTTGATTTCATTATGTCTTCGATTGAATGTGTGTATGCTTGCATGTTTAACATGTCCGGCTAATTTACTTGTGTGTTTGCTTAGATCTATGAAAACTAGTTATTAATTATTGATTGGTTGTCTCTTGTCTTAATTGTAATTGGCTTAGGAGTGCATGAAGCCATCGTTGTGTTTTTAATGATTGATTAATCTTTGTGAACATTAGTTTATAATTACTAGTGGAATTGTAGGCTAAACATCCGAAGATAGCCTTAGTGTTAAGTTTATGAATCCTAGCGATTTCGTAGTCATTAATCTTAAGGTAGTCTCAAAGAGTTAGGGATAAAAGCACACCCTACGACCTTAGAAAACACAACACGTTAAGAATAAGGACGTGACAATTCAACCAACAATAAAAGATAACTAGGAGTAAATAAAGATCTAGGTAAGCACATCTTTAATCATCATACGAGCACACTTCAAAAAGACATAGACTACCCATTAGTTAGATAATTAGATAAGTAGAGTAATCGGTAGAAGTACCAAACCCTCAAATCCAAACCCCGAGATTTTACCTTTAGTTTCTTAAAAAAATATAAAAAAGATAAAAATAATCTTCCTCAACCTCAACCTTACCGTAGTAATTTCTCTCTAGCATTCCTATTCCCCTAGAGAACGATATCAATACCCGAGGCTTACCCAATACTACACTACAACGATTAGGTTCATTGCCTAGAGTGTTGAAAAACTTGCTCGACGAAAAGGAAGTTTCCTTTGACCCCGAACTCGCCTTGTACGCGCATCAGTTATCTATATTGAACTCATCATCAAGAATAGCATTCTTCGTTGATCTCTATAGACAAAACTACAAACTAGTGATAATGATAGCTTGGCTATTCGAGAGCCTTTGTCATCATTTCTCACATAAGGTTGTTGGCATTTCATCTATGTCAATAGTGTCCATGTGAAACTCGTCATATCATGATAAAATAAGTATTTTATCATAATTCATAAACATCCCAAAAATTATGATTCACTCGTAAAAAGGGAACCTCGTCAAATAGGACTAGTAAAAACACGTCAAAACCTCAAACCATAAGTTATAGAGCAAAAACACCAACTCTAGCTAAGAATTAAAACTCCCAAATCAAAATTATTAAAGTTCACTTAAACTGTTAACTGCTGATATGCCGGATCCCTGAGTTTGAACTAGCCGGATCTCTCATTCAAGGGATCCGTGGGAATCGGCACATCAGAAGACAGAATAAGTGATAGATGATCACTGTGGAGTTTTACTTTTCACTTTACTCTCCTAACTCACGAACATAAACCCTAAGTTATTGTTCACAGGAGTTCATTCATCATCATTTCAAAGGAAACAATCACTTGTGTAAGTATAATCTTCACTACATTGTTATTTCCAATCTCTAATTCCTAGAAGTACATTTTTCATATTAAGAAGTTGGGTTCAAATGGGTTTATCACAATTTGGTATCACATTATTTTCTAAGATAAACTAAATCAAATAATCAACATTGTTAATACAAATTAAAAACTCATTTTTTAATTCAATGAAGATGTATTGAGCAAAATTGTGATGAACCGCATTAGGAGACTATTCACACAATTGACACCACATTGTGGTTTTGATGTTTAGGATCAACCATGCCAAGCAATAGACAACAAGATTATCAAGACACGGCACATTACATTCCTATGTATCATAGAAAGGATGGTTTAAACCCGGAGGACCGAAAGGACTTCAAATTGTTTCAAAAGAGGTTATTCCATGAAGGGTGTGTAGTTGAACCCTCATTCATCAACAATACCAACATTCCCCAAGTCTTTGCGGGAATCAACTTCCAATGCCTCTTAAGCATCACTTAACAAATTTTTCCGGTGTTTGTCCTAGAGTTCTATATGAGCATGAGGATCGTTTGAAATGAAGATGGAACCATTTCGATCGCTTTTGTCATCAATGAGCACGAATTCACCTTCACCCTTGAAGAGTTTGCTTAGATACTTCATATCCCTTGCCGAGGAGTATGCATGTACTCAAACGAATGGTCACTAGCTGATCTTCATGACATGGATGATCATCATGAGGTTTATTTCATACCCCTCCCGGAACCGGCTACGGTAAGGGATACCGTCTTCATGGAAAGATCATCTCTGTCATAAGTCACTAGGAAGTCAAAGGTTATCAATAGAGACCCCTTTCAAATGGAGCTTTCGGAGACGTTCCCATTGTACAAGAAATGGGAACTAGTGTTAAGGGAGAACGTCCTTTGTTTGGTGGGAAATAAGGATCATCCCAACTCTTTCCTAGTCTACATGATCTATTTCCTTGTCAATGGGACTTATTTCAACCTCTCCTATTACTTGATCAAACGGATGGCAAGTGTGAAAAAGATGGACAAGGTGGTGCTCCCATATGCCATGCTCTTAACTTGCCTAGCCAATTTTGTCTTTGCTCTAAATCCATCTCCCTACACCTATGACCACACCTTTTGCAACAAGTTCATGGTGCCCTTATCCGATGAGAAGACTACAAGGATTATGGTTGAAGGCAAGAGACCTCACCCACCAACGGACTCATCAGATGAAAGAGATGGAGAAGTAATCAACCCTATTGGCAACGGTCAACTTGACCCCTTAGCATACATTGAGCAACTGCCAGAAATCCCGAGCCCATCACAAAAATTTCAACAAACAAAGAGGATGTTCAAATATTTGCTAACTTCCTTATGAAGAAGAAGAAGTAGGGGTGAAGGGTTGAAGAGTGAAGATTGGAGGCGATGGAGTGAGAGAGAAGCGTAAGGTCGTAGACCTTAAAATTTGAACAATGGTCTGTAAAAAATCTTTAAACAATATTTCTGTAGCTTAGGACTTAGCTCTAGTAGATGGCATGACATGAACAAAGACACCCTAAGTTAGACAACCCAAAATGAGAATTTTACGACTACTTGATTGAAATCAAGAAGTAGGTCCTGCTCATTTTTTATTACCTTTTAGTCGCCATTACTTACTATGCGTGATTCTTATTGCTTGCATATTTGATTATTTAATGTAGAAATGATTAGGATGAGTATTTGCTAAAAGGTGCAAATTCTGCACATTTGCTGTGAAGCTACTGGTCAGCAGTAGCCGGATCCCTAAGCTATAACTAGCCGGATCCCTCAGATGAGAGAACCGTGAGATCGAGGTAAACAGACATAGGATTTTTACACTCTCACTTCAATCCAATCCTCCAGACCTTATCATACTAGCTAAACATGATATTTTAGGATCTCTTTAGTCTTCCTCAAGATTAGTAGGTTTCATACTCACTCATATAGCTAACATAGGATCACATTCAAGGTGTTTTTGATTTATCACTTCACCAAACCTAACCATATTTCCGCTCCAATACTCACACATTGTTCCTCACATCTTAAAACACTTAGTTAATTTTTTCTCTTAATTTTGACAAATTGATTTTAGTCATCTTTACTTCAAAATAGGCTAAAAACTAGTTTTTTATTTCTTTTAATTTTTTAGGAATTTTCCAAATTTTTCTGAAGCCACCATCTGATCTCTAGGATCATTTTTCTTCACTTGTTATCCTCAAAATATTAGTGTCATGCTTAAACACTTAGTTACACTCATAAAAGGGTCCACTTTCTTATAAAAAATCATCATTAGGTATCTTCACTCCTTATGGTTGGACAATAAAGTCCCATACCATTTAAAACATCTTAGGGAACCCAAACACTCAGAATTTATAGGTATTAGACCCTAATAGAACATAATCACTTCATGACTTTGCTGTCTGACAGACGGATCCCTAGTTTATAACTAGACGGATCCCCAACTTCAGGGATCCGTGGGATCCGGGTCTCCAGAACAGTTTATGATCACTTTACTTCTCCAATTCAAACTCTCTTTGGTAGTCTAAACACTTTTTCCTTGCCTTAAATGACTCCATAGGATAGAACAACACTATAGTTGACCTTAGTGCATGCCGAAATTCTTAGTGGTCAAGAATTTAATTCATTAACCCAATTTCATCCTTTATAAACCAAGTGTGCTTATGTATCTAAACCACCATTCAAAATCAGTAGCTAAGACATCCATTACATCCTTTCTTTTCACCATGATTAAAGCATCTAGCAAAACTTCTTCAACCAAAGGTTCCTCCAAGAAGAATGCTCATATGGTTCATGAGATATCATCAACCGAGTCATCACCTGTAAGAAGTCCGAATGCTAGAATCCCTCCTCAACAAACTCAATCAACCAAAGCTAGAAAAACTGCTAGGATTAGTATTCGACCTTTTGAGTTGGAAAGACCTTCATCAAGCACTAAAACAAACACACCTAGCTCAAGTAAAACACCTAAGCCTTCATTTCTAGAACCTAGACTACATTCCTTTACCGAACCTCTTTCCCATCCAAATCTCTACTCGTTAGAAGACTCACCACCAAGGACTTCTCATTCACCAATCTTCTGACTAAATAAGGAACCACCTTCACCATCAAATAGTTCATCTTTGGAAACAAGGAATCACCAAAGGCCCACATATAGGGGACTTCCCATCTCCACCACCAACTCGTGCATTATCACCCTCATTTTTAGTTGAACCACATCCTACATCGATCAACTCACCTTCATAAATCCCACCATCCTTTGTGGAGCCTCCTCAAAACATTTCACCTCCTCCATCTCCTATCATGACAATAATTGCTCTAATTGTCAACTCACCCAAGGACTTGTTCAAGAAGTACGAAATGAGTTGCATTTCATGTTTAATCACCTCCTTGAACGATTGGACCAAATCAACAAGTCTACTCGCCCTTAGATTACAAGCACATTGATGCTTTTTAAGTTTCCGGCACTTCTTAGAATTATTTGAAAATGTATTACATGTTTTTGTCATTCTCTTAGTTTTAGAGATATGTATATCATTTCTCTTGTTTTTATTGAATGAAATTATATGTTATATGCCATATGATCCTGAGATTATGTTTGGTGCCTTAATACATAACTCTTGTTAATGTTGACACCACATTTTACATCTATATTGTTATCATAAGTTTGCAGGCAGACGAATCCCTGAATTTTGCCTACACGGATTCCTCCCAAGAAGGAACCGTGGGATCCGTGCAACAGAAGACCTTTTTATTACTAATTTGATTCTCATTTGCAGGAAATTATGCATCATATACTTGTTTTCTAACCTTTGTTTTGTAGATTTTTAATATACACATGAAGACTTTGACACCCTAAACTACGGGGAGCTTTTTGTCAAAGCAACACATAGCAAAAACATTTGCAATACTTTCACATAGGATTATATTACTACTTGATGTCCTCCTCACAAAGGAGCACTCGTCAAGGGGGAGCACTTTCGTCATAGACGAAACCAATTGAAAAATAATTGCAAAACACTCGTTTAGTTTTCCTAATTACTTGACGCCATCAACAAAGGGAAGCACCCGTCAAGGGGGAGCTTAGATGAGAATCCTTCTCTTCTCTTACCTCTCTATTTTTTCATTTTTTTTACTTGTCACATGTTTTTCTTAAAACAATTTGTTAGTTTCTTTTCATCGCTCTTTTTCTTTCGACAAAAGGGGGAGAAGAGAGTAAAAACTCCAATTCAAACTTTTACGAATTTTAGTTTTTCTTTAAAATAATCTTATGTTTTGTCATCAACAAAAAGGGGGAGATTGTTAATACAAATAAGAAATAAAAACGTTTATTTATATTTTACGATCTTCTAATGTTTTGTCGTTAACAAACGTAAAATCATTTTAACGAAACAAATGAAATACGTAAATAGTTTGAGCCAATAGTTTACTAACACACTTACATTTATAAAACACTAAACAAGTAATAGTGTTCACATGTTATAGAAATCCATATGTATACCAACTAGTGTTTACATAATATGGATATGTACTTATATATACTTTTTAGTTGGTTTTACTCCAACACCTACGTACGCGCGCGCATGGGGGGTGCAGATTTCAGGATTTCTGGGCCAAAATGGGTTCGAAGCTTCTGAACTCATACGAGCCCGCACGACCTACGGGCATGAATGCAGCTCCGAATATTTGCCTGTGCGCATCTCTAGTGCAAACAATTCATACAATTTGCTTCTGATGAGTGTGTAAATACTCATCATTTTTTGTTAAATCTGAACTGCAAAACGTTTAAAAATGCTCAAAAATGCATCAAAATACTGAAAATATCTCAAAATTGCATTTTATGTGTTTCAGATGCAAAATGTTCAAAATCAGATGAAAAATGAGCTAAGTTTGCATAATTGGCAGTTTCAGTCCCCCAAGTTTCAAATTTTGTCAAAAATAGTCCCTGAGCCCATAATTTCAAAAGAAAAATCACCAAAGGTCCTTTTAAAATCATAAGTTGTCAAAATTAGTCCTTTGGTGAAAAATATCAAAAGTTTTGAGAAATTACAAGTTTGGTCCTCCAAGTTTCAAAAATTGGCAAAATTAGTCCTTGGAAATTGGAAAATAACAAGTTTGGTCCTTGTACTTTTGGAGCTTGTCACTTTTAGTCCCTTGGAGCAACTTTGCATTTGGCGCCTAGGTCCCTTAATTTCGAGAAAATTACACAAAGGTCCTTGTTTTATTAAGCCTTTAAACCATTTTGGACCCTGCCATTATCCCATGTGACCCCTGACACTTGAACCTTTTGACTTTTTGACCCCCTTCAATATAATATCGGTCAAACCTTTTGACTTTGCTTTCCCTCCAACTCATGGGATACCTTCATCATCATCCCCTGCAACACCTGCTAACACTCAACCCTCCTCCAGCTCATTTTTCCACCCACCTTATCACTCCACCAACACCACACTCCAAGATACATTAAATGCACTTCATCCCCTTTGCACTCAACCCACTGGCAAATAAAACTTTTTCCCGCCAAAATGTGATCAATGGCCAAGATTGTCTCCAGTGATCCAAAGGCCTCAAAAAGAGGTGGGATTAGCTCAGATAGGGGAGAGAAGAAAAGTTGGTGTATAAAAGAGGATGAAGAGAGAAGGATAAAGGGGGTAGTTAGTTTTAAATTTTTAAGTATGTCGTTTTTTTTAGTTTATGTTTTAATTAAACTCTAGGATGTAATATTTTGCTTCATTGTACTAAATTTAAGTAACATTATCAGTGTATTGTGTTTTTAAATAGTAATTCCAAGTTCTTATATAAGTTTCAAATTTCATGTTTACTGTTGCACATTTCAGTTTAAATTTCTTATGTACAAGCTTTCAGAAGCTTATTTTAAGCTTAAACTAGTTCATTAAAGCTTCTAATAGCTTTTGGTAAGCTTTAAATTAAGATTCAAGCAATTTGGGTCCATGGACAAGTCAAGAAATAGGAATGGGAATGGTGATGATATTTGGGTTGATCAAAGATGGATATGGGTTGGATTAGACTAAATTAGTGTAGGTAAGGTTTGGTTTTAGCCACGCAAACTAGCTGGACATTGGTGAGTGAGTTTCTCATTTTCAATTTTCAAGTCAATTTGCAGTTTTTGTTTGTACTTGTATCTGTGGTTATAAATAGTTCAAATGTGTTTATTTAGTTGTATTTAGGATAGTTAAGCTCAGTTTGATCAATAACTCAAGCCGCTTTAGTAGTACCTTAGTTTACATTGCATATCAGATTGTTAAAGTAGTGTTTGGATTTGGTGCTTAATCTGTGAATTAGGCTTGTTCAAGGTTTGGACTTGTTGTGCTAAGCTTGTTTAGCTCATTTGTATTCATATCAGTCATAATATGTACCTACATTAGCTCCAAAGTCAAAATCATCCATTAATCACTTTATCTCTTAACTGTTTGAATTTTGGATAATCAAAAGCTCATTTTGTGTTTAAAATACATAGGGATAGATTGTAGTAGCTTTATTTCATCATATTACACCACAATCAATCCACAAATTGGATTCAAAGTTCAAATAAGTCAATATTTCACTGTTACTTCAAAAGTCAAAAACATGAAAATCGGTTTGTGCCTAATGAGATGATTTATCATTGAATCATTTCTGAGCCAAATCAAGTGGAACTTGGGATTTTTAAAACTTCAGTAGGTCTATTTTCTTATCATCATTTTTGTATAATTTTGTCAAATTTTTATAACCTCTAAAATTGTTGTTCAAAATGGGCACAAATGCCTCGGCATTGACTCAGTTGATATCGGTCTGCAAGACAGGATTGTGAAGTTTCTTGCAACAGAGCTCATAAGAGCTTGTCATGATCTAGTTTTTGGTTTATATGTAGCCACCCAGGTCTAGTTTAGGTTCCAGTTCTTGGTTGTAAGTTTCAGCTTATTGGATAGCTTATCTTTAAGCTACAAGTAGGCCCCCAGAATCTGTTTTTAGTACTTTTGCTCAAATCATCAAATATGTGCATTTTGTGTTTTAGAGGTTTAGAGTAGTTGTTAATTGTTGCAATTGGGTACTTTTAGCTATTTACAACTTCTCGAATCGTTGGTAGCTTGTTGTAGCTTCTAGCTTATCCTAAGTGCTTATTTATAAGCACATTGTATTGCAGCCTCATTTTCTTGCACACAAGCACCTGTTTTTATATTTTTCCTAGAATCATAATATTATTTTAGACTTTCCCTGCATTTTTCATATTTTTCCAAGTCAGTTTGCTATTTTTCCCTATTTAAATTAGTTTTTAAGTCTTTTTAATTAGCATTAAATACAATTAATTAAGAAAAGTTTCAAAAAAATAATTTTTCATTTTTCATAGGTTAAGATAAATATAAAAAGACAAAAAAAATATTTTTTTAGATTTTTCTTAGTTAAATTTGTATTTTTAAGCAATTTAAGTAGTTTTAAATAGTTTTTAATTCATAGAAAATACAAAAATAATCAGAAAAATACAAAAATAGTTTTGAAAATTCTCTTTTGATATTTTAGATTTTTCCAAGTCATAATTTTATTTTTCTAGCTTTATTTCCTTTTTTCTTGTATTTTAGGCTATTATTAAATAGTTAAAATTAGTTTTTAATTAATAATAATTAGATAAATAGTTTTAAAAATAATTTTATTTTTCTATAAATTTTCTTTTATCATTAGGTTTGTAAAAATTTCATTTTCATATTTTTAGGATTTATATTGCTTTAGTTTCACATTTTCAGACGTCAAAGTTTTCTAATTTAAAGTTTTATAAAGAAAAATCAAAACATCATTTTAAAAATAGTGATAGCGTTTATTTAATATATTTTATCTTTTTAATTTCCTTTAATTTGCATTTAAGCCTTTGTAATTTATAGACTTTATCTGTAGTTATAATAATTCAAAAACTCTTTTCCGTTCAAATCTCTCGATCACTATACGTTTGGTTATTCTCAAGACAGCTCGTTGGGACATAACGACCGGGAAACATACTATCTCTCGATCTTCATTGCATTTGCTTCGATTTTAGAGTTTGTTACGGCGGCCATTCACAAGTGGTCGGCTTGAGTGATAAAACTTGACCGTCTGGGAGTCGAATCAAATTTTTGCATGCCGCCGGGAGTCTGGCTAATTATCTTTACGCTTAGCGATTAGTGATTTGAATATTCATTCCTTGTTCATACCATCTATCTATATATATATATATATATATATATATATATATTTTCTTATAAAAATCCAAAAACATCTTAAAAATCAAAAACCCAAAAAGATTTTCTTTCTTATTTTTACAAAATGGTTTTCAAAAATACCAAAAATATTCATCTTAACCCTCTTACCCTTTTTGATTCTTTACTCCTTTACCCTCTATCCATTTGATTCTAACTTCTTCTATTCTCATGGAATCTCGCATCAAGGCTTCACCTCGGGACGGTTGAAAACTTTGACTTTTAATACAAATGTCAAGAATTCGCGGTTGTTCGTGATGATCCATAATTCTGCGTAGGGATATGGAACGAGCCGGGTGACAGGACGGTACTTCCCTCGATGATGGAAGTGCTAAATACGTCCAACCTACGGTTATCCAAAGATCTAAACCCTCAATTGCTCCTAAGCCGTCTAGAATTGATCCTAAACTTTCACGATTTACGGTTAAAAGCAAACATGCAGAATTTAGACCGGTGACTCGCAAGAATGACTTGCCTAATCTTCACGCTTCTCAAGAACCAGAACCAGAGACCATAACGGAAGTGGTGAAAATTGCTAGCTCTCGTGCACACCACTTCCCTTCAGAATTTTCAATATTCTTCGAGACTTGATAGTCATTCTGATCACCATGTTGGTTTTGTTGATTCTTTGAATAAACTGATTCCTTATCATAACTATCAAATGGAATCGTTTATTCCTTGTGTCGGTTGTGGTGAGCCTCTTTTGGGTTCACCCTGTCGTTGGTGTACGTGTGTACGGTGTAAATGATATTAGTAGGAGTTGTTTGTTTTGTGGTTCGAGGAAATCATTTGATTATGATCCTAATCAGAACTCATTTAGCGACCCCTCAAACATTTCCAATTACCCACCACAGCCCGACTTATCTTCATATAATCAACATATCACGTTGTGAATATTGAGGTCCTCACCTAGGATTTGAGTGTCAATCCGGAAACACGTTTGTCTATGAACAGTTTTCCGGTAATGCTCAGAACTTTGGTTATGACCAATATCCATATAATTCACCTAGCCCTTCAACAGTTTTCTTGTTGTGAGTACTGTGGAGGTCCCCATTTCAGCTCTGATTGTCAAATAGGGAACCCATTTCCTTGTAACAATCATGACTCTCACATGTTTGACAATTTCCAACCTCCATAGCACCATACGGTTCAAACTCCACGTTTCTCAAGAAATCTCCCAAGATTTTGAAACCGCAATGAAAACACTTGATGATATGATTCAAAACTTTAAGAATCAAGTGAGTGGTGAAAAGACCATGGGAGAATTACTAGCCGAAGAACGAGAGGCCCGCCAATCTAGGGAAGAATTATTAATCCTAGAGCATGCAGCTCTAAGACGTTCCCATTTCTTAAAGCTCTATATGACGAGGAGAGTTTTTATCCTTTTAAAGATAATATTTCTCAACTCCCTCAGTCAGTTGATATCCCAGCAGTTGAGCTTCCATCTCAAACAACTGCTATCACACCCGATATTCCCACTCACTCTCGAACATGGGGACGAGCATCTTGACCTGTTCTGAAGAATCGGACGAATTCATAAAGTCTAGTGATGAGAACCTTGTCCCAATCCCGAGAGAGTCACAGGGAACTTCTGATCATATGTGTGATTCTCCTTTCCCTCTTGAGTGTTCAAAAGATCATTTTGAAACTTTCTCCGATGTTAGCGACGATTGTACTTCTTATGGAAACATCGAGTATGTCGAGGCATCACTTCCACATCGATGTGATCATCTTCTTGAGGAGTTCACCGATGAACTCACTCACATCAATGATCGTTCACTCACTTCTTATCCCAACGGTCCAATAGAGAATGTTGATCGCTTTGTTCCCGAAACATTCAAAACTACTTTCACCAATCCTCTATTTGAATTCAACTCTGAATTCACTTTAGTTTTTGAGAATCCACTCTTTTGATACTCAGTTGAGGATAGTGATGAGTCTACAATGGAACAAGAGTTCACAATTTCACTTAATGTGAATGATTCTTTTCATGAAGAGTTCTCCGGTGAACTCTCTCATGACATATCTCCTTCGGAACATGATCATTTCTATTTTGATCTTGAGGATGATATTGGCTTGGAGGAAGGTGTACTATCATCGCAAGTTTTATTAATGATACTATCCTCATCCTTCCTCCCGATATGTCTACATTTGAGGATGAAGAATGGATCTTGATTGTTATCAAAATCTTTCTTCCTTTCCTCAAATATCTTGTGATTTCTCTTCATCTTCACTCCTTGGGAATGAATACTATCTTTGACCCCGGCATTTTCATTTATCATCGTGGTAGGTGGTCTCTATATCTCATCGGTGTGGAACTTTCACGTGCTTCAAATTTTTGTCCAAACATCTTGAATGAAAGTCCGATGGAGATTGTCTCTTCCACTTACTTCCCATGAACAAATTAATTCGGGTCGAGTCAAGCTAGCGACTCGGTAATCAAAAACAGTAGCTAAACATGGGTTTCACCGTGTGTACCACCAGTGTGGAGTTGCCCCCCATTGTTGTATAAGTTTTCAAAAAAAAAAAAAAATGGCCGTAGTATTTCCCTTTTACGTTCTCAGTTTCGGCATAAGCCGGTACTTTGAATATTGAGGGCAATATTCATTTCTAAGTGTGGGGGGGAATTCTCACGATTTTATCATGTAATTATACCCGCCTAATTCCCGTTTTGGCCAAAAAAAAAAAAAATGGAGTAAATGTTTTGCACTTACTCAATTGGTTATCAGTCCGCCATGTCTAATAAACATAAGGATTGGCTAATCCAGAACAAACGGCTCTTGGTAAAGATATCTCAAATCCGTTGACGGATTGCAATTTGCCCAAAATTGTATGGTATTCAGCTCACCATATCCTTAAAAGTGAAGAGTTGGCTAGCCCGCAAGTTTATGGCTTGTGGTAAAGGCAGTGGAAAAACCATAATTGGTAATCGACTCACCAAAGATAATATTGATAATTTATCTAAGAATTGGCTAGTCCAGAAGCAAGCGGCTTCGGTAAAATCAAATCCGTTGGAAGCTGGTGGTTTGCGCAAAATCACATGGTTATCGGTGTACCATGGTTCTTACTTGAACTAAAACATTTGGCTACTCCCGAAGTAATGGCTTTTGGTAAAGAGATTCAAATCCATTAAGTTTTCTCAAAAGATTGCTAGGGACTAGCAATAGTTTAGTGTGGGGATTGATGAGGTGTAAATACTTCATTTTGGTTAAATCTGAACTAAACGTTTAAAATGCTCAGAATGCATCAAAATATGAAAATATCTCAAATTGCATTTTATGTGTTTCAGAGATGCAAAATGTTCAAAATCAGATGAAAAATGAGCTAAGTTTGCATAATTGGCGGTTTCAGTCCCAAGTTTCAAATTTTGTCAAAAATAGTCCCGAGCCCATAATTTCAAAGAAAAATTACCAAAGGTCCTTTTAAAATCATAAGTTGTCAAAATTAGTCCTTTGGTGAAAATATCAAAAGTTTTGAGAAATTACAAGTTTGGTCCTCCAAGTTTCAAAAATTGGCAAAATTAGTCCTTGGAAATTGGAAAATAACAAGTTTGGTCCTTGTACTTTTGGAGCTTGTCACTTTTAGTCCCTTGGAGCAACTTTGCAGATTGGCGACCTAGGTCCTTAATTTTGAGAAAATTACACAAAGGTCCTTGTTTTATTAAGCCTTTAAACCATTTTGGACCCTGCCATTATCCCATGTGACCCCTGCCACTTGAAACTTTTGGACTTTTGACCCCCTTCAATATATATCCAGTCAAACCCTTGACTTTGCTTTTCCCTCCAACTCACGGATACCTTCATCATCATCCTACAACCTTCTAACACTCAACCCTCCTCCAGCTCATTTTTCCACCCACCTTATCACTCCACCAACACCACACTCCAAGATACATTAAATGCACTTCATCCCCTTTGCACTCAACCCACTAGCAAATAAAACTTTTCCCGCAAAATGTGATCAATGGATTGTCTCCAGTGATCCAAAGGCCTCAAAAAGAGGTGGGATTAGCTCAGATAGGGAAGAGAAGAAAAGTTGGTGTATAAAAGGATGAAGAAGAAGGATAAAGGGGTAGTTAGTTTTAAATTTTTAAGTATGTCGTTTTTTTTAGTTTATGTTTTAATTAAACTCTAGGATGTAATATTTTGCTTCATTGTACTAAATTTAAGTAACATTATCAGTGTATTGTGTTTTTAAATAGTAATTCCAAGTTCTTATATAAGTTTCAAATTTCAAGTTTACTTTTGCACATTTCAGTTTAAATTTCTTATGTACAAGCTTTCAGAAGCTTATTTTTAAGCTTAAACTAGTTCATTAAAGCTTCTAATAGCTTTTGGTAAGCTTTAAATTAAGATTCAAGCAATTTGGGTCCATGGTCAACGAAGTCAAAGCTAGGAATGGAATGGTGATGATATTTGGGTTGATGTAGCATGGATATGGGTTGGATTAGACTAAATTAGTGTAGGTATGGTTTGGTTTTAGCTTGCAAACTAGCTGGACATTGGTGAGTGAGTTTCTCATTTTCAATTTTCAAGTCAATTTGCAGTTTTTGTTTGTACTTGTATCTGTGGTTATAAATAGTTCAAATGTGTTTATTTAGTTGTATTTAGGATAGTTAAGCTCAGTTTGATCAATAACTCAAGCCAGTTCAGTAGTACCTTAGTTTACATTGCATATCAGATTGTTAAAGTAGTGTTTGGATTTGGTGCTTAATCTGTGAATTAGGCTTGTTCAGTGGCTTGGACTTGTTGTGCTAAGCTTGTTTAGCTCATTTGTATTCATATCAGTCATAATATGCACCTACATTAGCTCCAAAGTCAAAATCATCCATTAATCTGTCTTATCTCTTAACTGTTTGAATTTTGGATAATCAAAAGCTCATTTTGTGTTTAAAATACATAGGGATAGATTGTAGTAGCTTTATTTCATCATATTACACCACAATCAATCCACAAATTGGATTCAAAGTTCAAATAAGTCAATATTTCACTGTTACTTCTAAAGTCAAAAAATGAAAATCAGTTTGTGCCCAACTGAGATGATTTATCATTGAATCATTTCTGAGCCAAATCAAGTGGAACTTGGGATTTTTAAAACTTCAGTAGGTCTATTTTTTATTATCATTTTTTGTATAATTTTGTCAAATTTTTATAACCTCTAAAATTGTTGTTCAAAATGGGCACAAATGCCCTGTGCATTGACTTAGTTGATATTGAGTATGCACGGGATTGTGCGCCTGCAGAGCTCATAAGAGCTTGTCATGATCTAGCTTTTGGTTTATATGTAGCCACCCAGGTCTAGTTTAGGTTCCAGTTCTTGGTTGTAAGTTTCACTTATTGGATAGCTTATCTTTAAGTACAAGTAGGTAGAATCTGTTTTTAGTACTTTTGCTCAAATCATCAAATATGTGCATTTTGTGTTTTAGAGGTTTAGAGTAGTTGTTAATTGTTGCAATTGGGTAACAGCTATTTACAACTTCTGTAATCAGTTGGTAGCTTGTTGTAGCTTCTAGCTTATTTGAAGTGCTTATTATATAAGCACATTGTATTGCACCTCATTTTCTTGCACACAAGCACCTGTTTTTATATTTTCCTAGAATCATAATATTTTTTAGACTTTCCCTGAATTTTTCATATTTTCCAAGTCGGTTTTTATTTTTCCCTATTTAAATTAGTTTTTAAGTCTTTTTAATTAGCATTAAATACAATTAATTAAGAAAAGTTTCAAAAAATAATTTTTCATTTTTCTTAAGTTAAGATAAATATAAAAAGACAAAAAAAAATATTTTTAGATTTTTCTTAGTTAAATTTGTATTTTTAAGCAATTTAAGTAGTTTTAAATATTTTTTAATTCATAGAAAATACAAAAATAATCATAAAAATACAAAAATAGTTTTGAAAATTCTCTTTTGATATTTTAGATTTTTCCAAGTCATAATTTTATTTTTCTAGCTTTATTTACTTTTTTCTTGTATTTTAGGCTATTATTAAATAGTTAAAATTAGTTTTTAATTAATAATAATTAGATAAATAGTTTTAAAAATAATTTTCTTTTTCTATAAATTTTCTTTTATCATTAGGTTTGTAAAAATGTCATTTTCATATTTTTAGGATTTATAGTGTTTTAGTTTCACATTTTCTTTTGTACGTCGCGTAGTTTTCTAATTTAAAGTTTTATAAAAGAAAAATCAAAGACATCATTTTGCAAATAGTGATAGCGTTTATTTAATATATTTTATCTTTTTAATTTCCTTTAATTTGCATTTAAGCCTTTGTAATTTATAGACTTTATCTGTAGTTATAATAATTCAAAAACTCTTTTCCGTTCAAATCTCTCGATCACTATACGTTTGGTTATTCTCGCACAGCTCGTTGGGACATAACGACCCGGGGAAACACTATACTCGATCTCATTGCATTTGCTTGAAATTTTAAGTTTGTTGATTCGGCCATTCACAAGTGGTCGGCTTGAATGATAAAACTTGACCGTCTGGGAGCGAATCAGCTTCCGTGATCTTTCAGGCAAGTTTCTATAGTCCGGCTGTACAACAGCTTTGGACGTTGTACCACGAAAAACAGACGGCGAATTTGTTTTAAGAGAGTCGTGTTAAACACGAGCCTCGACCAACCTTTATTGCTTTTTCTTATTTAATTATTCTTAGAGTCTGTTTTTTGCTTCTACTCCATTCTGTCTGTTATTTATTTTCACGTCATTTATTTTCTATTAGTTTTATTTGTAATCTGATTTATTAATAAAAGTGTACATCGTTTCTCACACAAATATACCGTTACTTGTTGACTTTTACCTCTATGATACACGAACCAAGCGTTGTAGCAGTGGAACCGTAAGACTTTGAGCCATCCACCATTTGCGCACAGGAGGTTTTAACCAATCTTGTCTATTACTTACTATTTTTATATTCACAATATATTGATGGTTATATATATATATATAAATATATATATATATATATATATATATATATATATATATATATATTTTAGATATAATCACATATAAATGTATCTTAGTTGCCATTCGATTTTTTTATATGTATCGATTTTTTTTGTTATTCTATGTATCTAACTTGCATTTTGCGTCATGTGTTTGTATTTTGTGATTTTTTTGCACCTTCGGTTAAATTTTGCGATTCTACTTGACCGTCATAAACTGTTATGAACGTAAACTAACTAACCCATACTAAATTGGCAGTTTTATTTTATATGTTTATGATTTTATTGTAAGATGTATACAGCAATAAATTGGAGATCATCATCACGGACAGAGGTGTATTTATGTACCCTGTAATTCAACATGCCCGATAAATTATTGCCTTTGAAACAATTTTGCAATAGACTTGCAACGGATTATTGATAATAAATTGAAATAAAATTATTAGAGTTATTTTGTTGCAAATTCATAATTATTCAAAATTTGGCAACGATTTTGCAGTGCAAACTAATAATAGTTTATTTTATATATTTTTTAATGCTCCGTTGCACATCCATTACAAATTTCAAATAAACTTGCGGATTTTCAGCGTAATATTAAAAAATAAATAAAAAGAAATTACATTAATTTTTGCAGCTGATTTGCAAAGGGCTAGCTTCTGTGTCATTGCTAATCGGTTGTAAATATTTTACAATCCGGTTGTATATTTTTCTACGGAAAATTTCCGTTACAATTTTTCATAGCATGTGCCCAGTTGTGTAGTAGTGACTTTCGATTGATTAAACAAGATCTTTAGTTTTACTAGTAAGTTATTAATTTGTTTAAATAATGCAATCGAGTCTTCTCATATTCTATACCTTTTGTCCATTTATCTGTTTTCTATAATTGTTTACAATTTATTTAATTTTTAAATATTGGTTTATATTAATAAAACGTATGTGTTACCCTACAGTAAGTTATTTATTTTAAATTAGTTATGGAGCTCAAAGGTCATGTAATTAGCTTTGGAATGACTGAGTAATCGGCCTCGAGCACTTTTCTTGCATATGGCTATATTATATGTCTATTAATTGATTATGTGCCGAGTCACGTCACCGACTCAACCATGTATGTAAAATTTATTCCAGAACAATTACCACGGATTGGGTAAAACTTATACACTAAAAACATGCCTTTCTAAACAAAAAACTTATACACCATAATGGCATTGTAACTGAAATAATAGAAGATCATGTCAATAATCTCAATTAATCAAATTTCTGAATTGAATGTATTTTCTTTATATTTAAAGATCGATCGTTGTTTTCTGTATTTATAGTTGCTTTCTGTATTTATATACATATGCGCTTTAGAAGCCTAACCTAACTTGTTCCTCAAGATCGTGAATTAAGGTTGACAATGTCGTCACTAAATTGATGTTGCCCCCTGGTCAAGTGTTAGTGTTAAATAAAAGTGGGTCCTATTAGTTAAGTCAGTAAAATATTCAGTGATGAAGCTTTGGGGACGACACCCTTTGTTGTTTAAGGGCAATATTGTGTGTACCTAAAAGTACAAATTTTTGTAGTGTATAATTATAATTTAAAGTTCAAGTAGAAATCGTATTGCAGGAATATTAGAAACAAAACCTATTTTATTGGTGACGAAAAGGTTACAACGTCATGTTTGATAGAAAAAATTATATTGACTAGAAGCGGAGCTAGGATTTTAAGTTGAGAGGCTCTGAACTTAACGTAAAAATTATATCAATATCTATCGCACGAAACTCGATTTTTTTTTTAAATCCATCAAACCCTAACACCATAATATAATGTTAGTTAAGTTATTTGATTTTGAATTTCTAACGACATATCGATAAAAATAAGGGGCTAACCGCAAAAATAATTGAAAAAATAACTTATGGATTCAATAATTACTTATCAAAGTGTGCCGATTTGGGGTGGCCCAACACCCAATAGTCACCCTCAGTTCCGCCCCTACTACCGGCTATTAGAACTAAATGGCCACAAGGTCACACGAAACCTATTTTTATTCAACAAAATAATACGAAACCTCATTTGAAGTTCATGATAGTTATTTTCTTCGAGAAGCATCTAGTGACGGGTTTGATACTAGACTCCTTTTCCTACCATCAAATAGTAACGATTTAAATGTATTAGATCTTGGTTGTTTTCGGGCAATTCAATCACTTCAAAAACAAGAGTCTTTGAGAACAATTGATAAATTGGTTAGTGACATTCAAATGTATTTCGAAAAATGCTGTCACATGAGCTTAATAATGTGTTTTTAACTTTTCAAACTTGTATGAAAGAGATCGTGAAAGTTCGCAGTGGCAACAATTATCACCACATATCGGTAAAGTCAAGTTGGAATGAGAAGGGAAAGTGCCACAACAAATTGAAATGTGAAGAAAGTTTGTAAACTGATGTGTATTCATATTTGTGGATGTGTAGAAAAGTCACAAATGACTAAGAGGAAATAGTCTTTTTGTTATTTTTTTTATGTAGGAGCTGCGTGTAATAGACCTACTATAATTGTGTAGACTAATAAAAAAAAATGCCTTGCAGAAGCAGAACAAGTCTTATCTTTTTGTTGTACATGTCATGAATTGAAGTATTTGGTTCAACTTTTAGGATTCAAAAAATATTAAAATATGAGATTTGTACCCATAGATTGAAACCGACCGGAAAGGGTGGTGTTTAGTAGCTATTCTTGTGAGACCCAATCTGATTTGCTCATTTTCACCACACTTTTGGACTTCCTTTCTTCTTCCTCAGTTTAATTCTTCGTCATTTGTTACATGTTAATTCTTAACATATTCTATTCAAGAAATCATGTTTTCAGTTGCTGTCTTTCAAATCAAACGAGCATCATTTTCTTTTTGGTATTTTATCTCATCAAGTACTATATTGTTTCTTATCTTTGTCTAGACTACAAAAATGATTGAATTTTTACCACTATTTTAATATGTAAAAATATCCTTATTTTGAGAACGAAAAGATACGAAATTTAGATTACTTACCATTTTTCATGGGTGAAAACATGTTGCAATTTGCTTTTTATTAATTTCACCATGGTGTTACTTTTTTAGAAGGAAGAAAAGACAGGTTAAGTTAGAAACAAAAATATGATACCCGATCACTTTTATTGATCCAAACAATATTTTCAGAAATGAAACATTTATTAAATGCGTTGTCATTCCTATACATTGTCTGGCCTATTAGAAATGTGATTCATCTTAGCAAGCAAGCAGCCCTAACTATTAACGGCAAAAATGCTCACCGTAATGCATAGCTGAAAATATGTATTACTAACTTTCTTTTCTTTCACATTAAATATTATTATCACTGTTGAAGGGTAAAATACGAAATCTAGACATTAATAGTTGTGTATTTTTGAAAGAGGAAATACAATTCGGAAGAGTTGAATCGATATAA
>OU343220.1:3423945-3539351 GCA_910596185.1 Chrysanthemum makinoi
GGTCAAGTGGTATATTAAGCGAGGTTCTTTTGGTTTTGGATGGGGTTCTAAATACAAAAGGGATCGGTTGATAATAAAGCATAAGGACCATTTTTGTAATTACACAAACTAGGGGACAAAGCTGAATTTTTTCCAAATTATCAAAAGGACTAATCTTGACAAACTTTGATAGTACAAGGATAACTTTTGCATAAAATTCCATTTTAAAATATCGAGGGACTATTTTGCAATTTTTCAAAGCTCAGGGACCTTTACGCCATTTGACCAAGAATCATTCAAGGACCAATTTTAACAACTTAGAATATTTCAGGGACCTTGAATGATAAAATTCCACATTTTGATTTCCAAGGACTAGATTTGACAACTTTTAAAACTTTGGGGGACTAAAACTGCCAATTTTGCAAACTTGATACATTTTCATCGATTTTGATCTTTTTGCATTTAAAACTCATAAAACACTGATTTGTGATATTTTCATCAATTTGATGCATTTTTTTGAGTGTTTTCAGAGATGATTTTGCAGTTTAATTGTACAAAAATGATGAGTATTTAGACACTCATCAATCCCCTTGAATATTGCTAGTCCCAGCAATGATTTAGATCTTTGGATTTTAAAACTCTTTACCAAAGCCATCACTTCGGAGTAGCCAATTGTTTTGATTCAAGTAAGAACCTTTTACATGATAACCAAATGATTTTGAGCAAATCATAAGCATAAGCGGATTTGATTTGTCTTTACCGAGCCGTTTGCTCGGACTAGCCAACTCTTAGATAAATTATCGAGAATTATCTTTGGTGACTGAATACCAATATGGATTTTCCTTTGCCTTTACCACAAGCCATAAACTGCGGCTAGCCAACTCTTCACTTTTAGGATATGGTGAGTTGAATACCATACAATTTTGGGCAAATTGCAAGCCATAACGGATTTGAGAAATCTTTACCAGGAGCCGTTTGCTCTGGATTAGCCAATCCTTTTTGTTTTTAGACATAGCGGTTGATTACCACTAAGCAGTAGTAAGTGCAAACACTTACTCCAAAAAAGTTCTGGCCAAAAAGGGGAATTGGGTGGATAATACATGTAAAATTCGTGAGAATTCCCCCACACTTAGAAATGAATATTGCCCTCAATATTCAAAGTACCGGCAGTTATGCAAAACAAAAACGTAAAAGGGAAATATACTCCATTTTTTTTTTTTTTTTTTTTTTTAGATATATATATATATAACATGTGGGGCAACTCCCCACTAGGGTGGTAAACGAAGAAAGAAGACAGAATATGGGTGAAAACCCATATGGTGTGTCTCTTGTTTTGGTCCCGAGTCGCTAGCTTGACTTCGACCCGCATTCATTGGTTCATGGGGAAGCAACATGGAAAACCAATCTCGATCGGACTTTCGTTCACAATGTTAATAAACATATGAACATTAGAAAGTTCCACACCGACGAGACACAACCGCGGCATTGTTAATAGTAGAAAATATAAAGGATGATACCGGGTCAAGAATGGTGTCCTCATTCCCGAAAGAAAAAGGAAAAGAGCAACCAGCCCTCCGTGAAGAATGGAATAAAGATATGCATCACATCAGTCCATTCCTCATCAGTAAGAAGCAAATCACCATTTTTGACATTTTTAAGCTTAAACTTGAAGCTTATATGGTGATTGTCAATAAGATGTCCGGGAGGGAGAGTAGGAAACGGTTCTTCAATCAACAGATTTTCAAGAAAGAGGATGTCTCCCTCCGAATCAAAGTAAGTATTGTCAATCCTTGTTGGAATCGACTCATCACTAAGAAAATCATCGACTTCCTTCCAAAATTTGTCATCTTCCTCATCCGGAGTGAGAGAAGAAATGGAAGAGTCGGAAATGGGAGTGCAGGTTTGCTAGGGATGAGGGGTTTGCTAAGTATCAAGCAAACAGGACATCTGAGAAGCCAAAACTTGAGCTTAAGGAAATTCCCATTACTGAAATAAAGGCTTTGGTTGCTTCGAAAGTTATCAGAAGTTGACTGGGTGAAGAATTTGATGATGAACCGGTGACTTCTGTATGGTAGCGTGGAAGATGCATTGAAGACAGTGGAAGCATTGAACTGGAATGCTTGCACGATGAAGAATCTAACATGCTGCTGAATGCGATGATGGCTTATTTAAAAAGTCAGATATAAGGGTTTGCGAAGTTAAACTATGTTGATATGAAAAGACTTTATGATCTGAAACAGCAGACTTATAAGAGAGAGTGTTGCGTGTATTAAAGACTTTAGAGAAGAAGCTCATTGGACTGAATCTGAAAGGAAGAAGAGCTTTAAGAGAAAAAGAAAAAACTGAAATTCAGATGTTCATTTTCAAAGAAAAAGGTTGAATTAAGATCTGAAACTAGAGATGAATTGAAGAATTATCTCAGAGTGGTAGATTTTGATTATACAAAGGAAGATGATGACATGAAGATGAACAGATCAAAGATCAGTGTTTTTAAAGTTGTGAAATCCAAGAATGGAGATTACATGATTTTTCATAAAGAAGATGAAAGCTTCAAAGTTTTTAAAAGGCTATGGGATTTACTGCATATTATAGATAGAGTAGACCTATTCTACTTATATCATGTTGTGAAGGCTTACTTTGAAAATAATCCATTGGAAGGGATTGGTTTGGTTTTACATGGTGATCTCATAACTCTATGGGAAACTGAAGAAGAGAGCACTAATGATATCTGGAAGAATCAAGAAAGCTGGGAAATAGTTTGTTGGAGATTCTTTGAAGAATCTGGAGTTCATGTTTTGGAGCTGGAAAATGGAACAATGATACACATGTTTGTAGAAAGAAGATACCCTCTCACAGTTGAGCTTATGAGAAGAATGCTAGAGCATGGATTGGATAGAAAGAGGATAATGAAACGCTTGCATGGTTATCAACTTGTTTATAAACGGACTACCATTGTGAGAATGATCAATAACTGGTATGAATTTTATTTGAATAAATACTTTTTGATATATCAGTATTTTTTATTCAAAGTAACTGTACATCGGTGTACTTTCATCAAAGTAACTGTTTATTGACTAAACGGTTAAATAAATTTTAGAAGAAACCTTGTTGCTAAGTAATAAATATTTTGAAATAAAGGTTTAATAAATGGGTTTTGTGATGATAACATCAATAGGTTATCAATCCACCATGGTTACAAAAGGATTGACTAATCCATGAGCAAACGGCTCCGGTAAAGATATATCAAATCCGTTTTTAGTTGACAACTTGCTAATAAGTTGGATGGTATTCAACTCACCATATCAATAATGTGAAGAGTTGGCTAGCCCACAAGAAAATGGCTTGTGGTAAAGGCCGTGGAAAAACCATTATTGGTAATTAGTTCACCATTAGATAGAAGAACTAACTAGTCCAGAAGGGTACGACTTTTGGTAAAGACAAAACAAATCTGAGATAGGTGGTTTTGCTAAAAATCATATGGTTATCAATGTACCATGGTCTTACACACCAAAAACATTTGGCTACTCCAGAGATAATGGCTTTGGTAAAGAGTTCTAAATCCATTAATTTTTCAATGATTCACTTGAAAGTGATGAGAATAGTATGCAACTTAAACTGAATTAAATGAACAAATTGTCATATGTTGTTGTGTTGCGAAAAAGATGGAGCTTCTGGATGCTGCTTTGTAAAGAGAACAATTCTAAGAGATACTTTGACAAAAGTCATTCAGAGATAAAAGCTTGAAGACTAAGAAACAATCCGTTTTTAAAGATGAAGTAATTAAAGATATATTCACAAGGAACTTGAAGTCAAGCAAGTAGAATTCAAGTTAGGGGAGGATTGTTGTTGGGATATGAAGGTCTTTGAATATCAAAGAAATAGCAAGGTACGCAAAATCGGAAGAAGTTAAAGACTCAAAGTCTTGTTAAGAAAAAGTCAAAGTAATCTGCAATGAAGTCAAAGTCTGCAAGAACAAAGAACGTTATATTCTTTTATGGAAAGAATTGTATTCTATGTTTAGATTACTTTTCGTACAAGGTTATCAATTGTAAACGACTAGGATATCCTTGAGCCTATAAAAGGACTCCTAGATTGGCATTAGAGGTATGACTTACGATTTTAGAATTAGAGTTTTAGAGAAAGTTCAATTATCTTAAAGTTGTATTAGAGTATGCATAATAAGCGATTTAGAGTTTATAATAAAAGGTTATTCTTCTTAGCTTTGTTAAGTAAATTCCGCGTACTTAATAAAGATTGCTCAGTGTTTCTTTGTTAATAACTTAGGATTTATCCGAGGTTATTAAACCTTAACAAGCTAGTTAAGATAGTTTGATTAAAGTATATCGATCCAACAATACTTAAGTTTCTACCCATTTATATTACCCAATATACTACATACTAGTTATGTGTATATTTTACCCAAATATGCAAACAATAGTTGTTGTACATATGTAATATTAAATTATAAAATCACGTATACTTGTTTTAGTGTTTTATGTGAAAATGTGAATATGTTAGAAACTATTAGTTCAAAACATTTACGTATTTTATTTGTTTCGTTAACATGATTTTACGTTTGTTATCGACAAAACATTAGAAGATCGTAAAATAAAAATAAACGTTTTTATGGCTTATTTGTATTAACAATCTCCCCCTTTTTGTTGATGACAAAACATAAAATTATTTTAAGGAAAAGCTAAAATTCGTAAGAGTTTGAATTTGTAGTTTTTACTTTCTTCTCCCCTTTTTTGTTGAAACAAAAAGAGCTTCGAAAAAGCAACACATTGTTTTTAAAAACGTGTGAAAAGTAAAAAAATAGAATAAGGAGCAAAATCGGGAAAGGATCTTGTCTTTACTCCCCTTGACAGTCCATCCCTATGTAAGGACATCAAGAAAGTAAAACTAATCTAGTTTGTTTGCAAGTAAGTTTGCAAAAGATTTCGTCTAAGTGACGAATGTGCTCCCCCTCGATGATTGCAATTTTGCAAGGGGATGTCAAGAAATATAATCCTAATATTGCAAGTAATTTGCATTGTATTGCTTTGACACAAAGGCTCCCCAGCTTTAGGATATCAAAGTCTTCATGTGTAAATTGAATAACTACAAAACAAAGGTTAGAAAGCAAGTATAATTCACAATTTCCCGCAAATGTGGTCCAAGTTAGTAGAAAATAGTTTTCTGTCTCACGGATCCCACGGTTCCCTACTAGTAGGGATCCGTTAGAACAATCTGAGGGATCCGTATAGGTGATGATCAATTTCAGCAATGGTGATATAACAAGTAATGTTATCACAAAAGTGAGATATGAATACAACATAATCATATACTCAGAAATATAGCAGTAGCATGTATTTCATTTAATAAACTAGAGTTATGATATACATGACTCTAAAAACTAAGAAAATAAAAAAATACATGATTAAATTTCTAGACCAACTAAACGTGCTAGGACACCACTAAAATCTTCTAGCTCAAGTTTTGCTTAGGTTTAATCTCGTCGAAACGTTCGAGGAGATGATAGAACATGAAACGTTGGTCTTCTCGTACTTTATGTATCAAACTTTCAACATGTTGACAATGATAGCAATCTTTGTCTTGGCTAAGTAGTCGTGGTGGAAGAAATGAAATGGCTTGATGCAAAGGATCAAGTGAAGCGACTTGTGGAGCTTCAAACGATGGAGGGATTGGTGGAGGTGCATTTGAGAATGGCTCGACCAAGAATGATGGTGGTGGTAGAGAAGTGTCAAATTCCATATGGTCGGGTGGTAGACTTTGATGATTTCTCATAATCCAAATGGGATTATATGATGGAAACGGCGGAAGCTGGAGCTAGTGTTGACTCAACACCTTGATTTTTGTACAGTTATTCCTCTCATGAGGAGAATGTTGTCGGCCGAGGCGGATGAGACGGCCTAGGAGGCAAATCCTCTAAATTGTAGAGGTGTGGTGATGATAGTGGAGATGTAAAGGAGATAGCTCTAGGAACCAATGGTGATGGTTTAGTGGAGATGATATTGTTTGGCCTTGGAGGTATGGTGGTGTTTGGAATAGGTATTTTTGTGGGTACTATCCTTTTAGGAATTGGTTTGATTGGTTGAGGAAGGATCCTAGCATTTGTTAGCTTGACCGGAGATGATTCGGTTGAAGAGATTTTGTGTATAACACGAGCCTTTTTATTGGGTGGTTCTTTGGTGGATAAGTTACTACTTGGAGTTTTTTTCATGATGAGATGATTTCAAGAGGTTTGTAAGGGTTTCAAAAGTGCTGAAAGTTGGGATGAAGGAGATGACTATGAAAGTCCTAACAATGTTGTTTATAAAGCAAGAGATTTGGCAAGTGCATTTAAGCCTTAAGCCACTAAGAATCATTGGAATGTAATGATTAACATGCACAAGAGTCAACTTCAGAGTTTGTACTGATCTAGGAACTCATTTAAGATAAGATGGAGTGTTTGAGTTAGAAAGATGAGTTGAAATGATTGTTTTAGCAAGGTTTGACATAAACTATCATACGGATCCCACGGTTCCCTCCTTAGGGGGATACTTCTAGGCTAATCCTAGGGATCCGGCTCTCAGCAGCTATGGAAGAGTAGAAATGATGTTTCTAAAATCTAAGATCTGTATCACCTTGAGTGTTTCAGTCCTCCTAAGTGTCTTAAATGAAGGGGTGCTTAAGTACTTGAAGGTAATGAGTGAAGTAGCTAATGATTTCCTTTTATGGAAGGAATTGGAACTTTCATGAGTACCAATGAATGAACAAGGATAACACTAAAGATGAGAGTGTCTATTGAAGCTAAATGATCCTAGAGATCAGATAGTGACTTAGATTAATCCTTTGGAAAATATCCTAGAGGATTAAGATGGAAAAACTAAGATTTATCAATTTTGACCAATCTTTGACGTAAGCATGATTATGATCAATTTTGCTATAAAATATTTCCTAACGTTTAGATATGAGGGATCATGTGAAAAATGAAGTGTGAGCTTGAGATCGGAAGAGTAATGGATTAAAGTGAGACGATAGATCTACAAGCATCTAGAGTATGATCTAGGTGAGTTGAGTGTGAGTAGGAAGGATCTACTTATCTTGATAAGGACTTAATTTGCCTTAAGACACTATGCCTAGCTTAGTGTGAGGTGTTCTAAGGCTATATTTGAAATACAATGCTTGCAATTTCATTTTCTGTTAGCCGGGTCCCACGGTTACCTAAAAGTAGGGATCCGTTTAGCACAAAATTTGGGATCCGTCCATCTGCTCAGCAGAACCTTTACTAAAGGTATGCAATGATCTTGACAATGCATTATATTCTAAAGGTTAGTTTAAATGGGTTCTAACACTAAGATATCAAATGTAAGATGTTTTATTTCATGAAGGAAATAGGAATACATTGATAAAGCACGAGTACAAGAGAATTGATCCTATTTGAAATACTACTAGGTTCCTTGAGTGTTTTCGCTAGGAGGATCATTACGTGATTGATGAGTGTTGGTGGAATCAAGAATGAAGAAAGTCTTCATGAGAGATATGTTTAGTGGTTCCATCATCTTGTTCACAAGCACGTACAACGGACTTTGAAATTGAGGATGAAAGTGGATAACGTTATGATAGAGCGTCCAAGAACATTCCATAAGGGATGAGTTTATTCTTGGAGCCTTGAAGATTACAATTCGCCTTCTTGCGAAGAAGTAGGAGAGATTTTATGGTTGTTGTGTTAGCAAATAATACAACATGTGAGCACAACAAGCGGGAAGGATTTCTCAATTTCCTAAGACTCCAAACATTCTCACGCGGGATGAGTGCAAGAGGCTTGTACTCTTCTCGGATGTCCCATGTGAAGATAATGTTTGGATCGGATAATATTTGAGGTTTGCATATTATGCGATTTAAATCTTCGGGGAGGGTATGTGTGAACAATATGGACTATTTTCTTCACGAAAGTAGAAGAGAGAATCAAGACCAATCTTGGTGAAGGCAAATTGTCCATGATTTGGAATTCAGAGGATGTGAGCAAAATGCCCAAGAGTTAAAGTAAACTTTTGGTTTTTGATATAAAACCAAAGAGATAGAAGCGATCCTCGTTACGAACGAGTTCAACTTGACGGAAGAATTCCATTATGAACCTTGGACATATCTTCTCATTGATTTCAAGAAGACATTCTAGTCCTATGGCTCGGAAGAAGGTATTGATACCTTCTTCGAATTATAGAGAGGTGTCTACAATACGTCCTTCGTGGCGGTTTTGAGTTATTAAACCCACGGACATGAATGCGGTGTGTTGGGTTCAAGGAAGATGTTGGTGTAGACGCTAGTGAGTGGAAAATCAAACTCATATTCATGCGTCATAGTTGAACCTATAGAAATGATGAGTTAATAGAAAGTGATGTTTGTGATCAACTTATGATTATCTAAGGTTTTTTTTAGATATTTATTAACAATGGTTTTTAACAAGAAGGATACTTAACTCACTTATGGTTTTGACATATTAGTGGAGTATTACTTTTAGAAGAAAAGTGGTTTTTAATTCGCATGAAAAACTGTTCTCCAGTAGGACGGATCCCACGGTTCCTTTTCAAAAGGGATCCGGCTAGTATAACTTCCGGGATCCATAGATCTGTAGTTACAGAAACAGATTTTATGAAAAGCATAGGTTTTTAGATCTCATAGTTTTATATCAAGATATGTGTTTTAGCCTACATTTTTTTTTAACATGCATACATGAAATCTAATGTATCACGAGAGAAAGAAATAAAACAAAGAGAAATGATAAACACATTATGATAATAACCTAGATTAACTTAGATTATTAGTAATATTTCATTTCAATGCTAAGGATGATACAAAGGATTGGGTATATAACCCCAATGTAGATTAACAACACAAAGTAAATGTCTCCGTATGTGAACTTCATCATAGGGAACACAAGTACGATAAGTGTTAAGACGATGAGCACGAAGGCGATGTAAACCATGTTGAAGACGATTCTTCTTGGTTACGGTTGACATGACATGGAGAGGAGGATGAAGTTTTGAGTGAGAGGGAATTTTTAAAATTGGAAGATTTGAAAAAGTGGGGATTTGATAAAGTGGGCGTCGAGTGGCATATTTATGGGGAAGGAGAATTTTTTGAAATTTGTATTTTGTTTTATTGTTGAATTAAAAGGAATAAAACATAAGTTTTATATACCACGACTTTAGACAAGAAAAAAAATAACACATATGTGAGAAAAAGGCTTCCTAATAAAGCTTCATGTAAAACATGTATATGCACAAAAGATAATCATATAAATTGTCACACCCCCAAATTACCTGTTTTGCAGCGGAATGGAATTCCTGAGGGTTGACTGTCATAGCATCACAGTTACAGTTATATTGAACGACCTAAAGTGTCATTTGGAAAACACATCGTTTGATTGAATAAAATAATCATAGTTTACAAAGTATAGGTCCCAAATGATAGTCAATATATACGGAAATAATTTGATACAAGCCAAACGATGTTTTAAAGTGCATAAAATCCCTATGAGACGCGTCGTCACCACGACTCTATGATAAGTCCACATGCATGCCATGAAGTGTATGCCTTAGATACCTGAGATAAAACATGCTAAAAGTGTCAACACAAAGGTTGAGTGAGTTCATAGAGTTTGTGTTGAAATGAAAAACCTTTAGAAAATGTTCATGCAGCAAAGGCATTGTAAATCCACTCAGTTCCAAGTTCCGCCCATACAAAACTTGCAACCTGTGTGTTTACAACCCACTGCCAAAATGTGTATAGTTTATGTTCAAGCCCATGATGTCAAATGAATTCACATGATAGTACATTACTTAATGTATCAATATTCAATTGAAATAACACATATGAGTGTTGTTTCAAATAATTCCAAGACCATTAGTTCATGATTATACCAAGACCGCTAGTTCCAATGATTATACCAAGACCATTAGTGCAATGATTATACCAAGACCATTAGTTCAATGATTATACCAAGACCATTAGTTCAATGATTATACCAAGACCATTAGTTCAATGATTTATGATATAGAAATTCTAAGTATAGCAATACTTTTACTTCGCATGACTAAACATTCAGTTCAGATAAACACATAGTTTGCAAATAGACATGAATGTCATAAAAGTTGTTGAGCATGTATCTCCCCCAAAAGTAGTATAAAAACAATTGAAATTGGGGCTATGGAACTCACGATAATCAGTAAAAGTTTAGAGTACTTATGAAAGTAAATGAAAATATTTGAGCATGTATCTCCCCCAAAAGTAATTCAAAATGTATAAAAGTAGGGGCTATGAAACTCACTTGGTACAATGATACGATGACAAAAGTGAGTACACTGAAATGAGGCGCAATCTCTAACTGCGACCTATTATGAATGATATGATATATAATAAGTCATGATGTAATGTTATGCATGCAATTCGTATGATATCTATACCACTTGTGAATTTTGAAAATATCGTTTATCGTCGAAAAATAATCTTATAACGTCTTGACAATTTGTAAATTACTTTATAAGTATATACATTGAACAAATATCCCACAATAGTCATTTAGTGATTTATTATGAAATTTTAACTTTTCGTCGTAAAATAATGTCATTTGACAATTCATGAAAAGTGACTAAATAGCCTCGAAAAGCTAGTCGTAAAATGGTGCACATCGAGTGTTAGGAAACGAACTCAACGGTTTTGGAAAGCTTGTATCATTATCTCAAAGTTTTAGCTTTTAAGTTTTTGTCCTAGAGGTCTCGATCATGAAGAAAAACATAGGTAAAGTATGGTACTTGTATCCAAAATATTGTTTAAGGGTGGTTTTCGGCAAAGTTTGAATGACCGTATTTTATTCGTTACAACTCCGTTTGAAGAACGGTTGGACATTTTGGAAATTATGCTAGGTGAACTTACTTTTACTAGAAGACATCATGTTATAAAAAGTACTAAATCAATGTTAAAAACGACCCTCAACATGGTCATTTGTGGCCGTAATGTTTGTCTAATAGAAATATATTAGTTTTGCTTATATAATATAGTTACGGCAACTTTATTTAAACACGTGTAATTTAATCGTTACAAGTCCGTTTTTTACGTTTTATATGTCCTTAGCTTCGTGTTAAAGTATACTAATATATTTTTGATAAGTCGACACATTTTATAGCGCTTAAGACTCATTTTTGACTCGTAAAAAGTCGAGAATACATGCTGAATTTTCTGAAACAAATAGTTTTCGTCGTTAAACTTGAAAATAGCATAACTTCTTCGTTATAACTCCGTTTTAACCCGTTCAAGCGGCCACGTTTTCGTTTTAAAGTATATTTTCCAAATATATAGCTCAAAAATTTTTACAATCTGTCGAGAATTCCAGAATTCAAAATTTTGATCAGACCTTTAAATAAAGTTGTCGAAATGAGTTTTTCTCGCGCAAAACCTATTCTAACCAATTCAAACCAACGCCGAAGCTATTCTAATCTTACCTTACACCTTTTTAGGGTGTCATGGGTGCCTAGACATCACCAAAAGTGATAGGTTTCAAGGAGTAATTATAGGATGATAAATATATATTGATAACACTTAAAAACAATAAAAGTGGTATAAACATCCATATAACTTGCATGTTTTTCTCAAGCATGATAAAATGAACATGATATGAATATGAAAGATGAAAATGAACATGAAATGCTTACTAGTTACTTGATGAGGTTTAATGAACAAGGGTTTATCCTAAATACCCTAGGTTTTTATTGCAAAACCTTAAAATAGAGTACACTAGTGTTTATATAAGCACTTGGTCTTGAAAAAAAAAATTTGTTTCTTGCTTGGTCTTGCCTTGGCTGAATTTTTGAGATGAGATGGAGAAGGTTTCTTTCCCTTTTTTTTTTTCACCTTCCAATATGTAGTCTATGTGTTTTTGATAATGAATATCTAGTATAAACTTGATGAGTATGCATATTAAAGTCAAGATATTATAACAAGATGGTGACTAGGGTAGAAAAGTCGGAAAGATCAAAATGAGGAAAAAGGTGATGCATTTTGATTGGCTAAATGTATTATAAGTTAAATACTATGTATATTTGGTACATATAATTAGGTATTTAGTGTAGCGTTGGCTAGAAATCGATTTTTACGGAACAAAATAAAATATATCGAAGTTGTAAAAATTATAAAAATACATTTCTTACAAGAATTGAGTGAAATAATAATTATCGAGTAGTGTTTACGAAAACCGTCGTAAATATTTATATATAACAATTTATATACAAAATAAATTGAAATCATCGGGTAAACTAATAATATAATTTTTATAGTCTTAAAATGAGTATAGAAATATATTAGGATTATTTTTGGAAGTGTCGGATCAAGCGTTCAAAATAAATGATTACGCGATAGCGTTTATTTAATAAGAAATTATGCGTTTAATGTAAAATGCAAAACCATGCATTAACTAATATGATGATAATGATGCTGATGATATGTAGACTAAACCTAGTCTATATGAAATGTCCTTGATGATTGTTCATGAATTCGCAGCTAAACCATTAAAGTTACGCGAATTTGATACTCGTAAACCTAGTTTACGATAAATGATGAATAGTGAATCATGAATAGTGTTTTTCTCCGGGAATGAATAGTGTTTCGTGAATAGTAAAATTTTGAAATACGTTCTCAGAATATTACTTCGACTCTGAAAACGATGAACAGTAAAACGATGAATAGTAACTGATGAATAGTAAATTCCAGAGATGAATAGTAAATTTGAGAAATGACCTGAAAGTACGAGTTGTCACATAAATACCTAAATAAGCACACTTAATTATCAAGAAAAATAAAAAGAAAATCATATCTCTAGCGCTCTTAGGAATGTCTTTACAAATGACACAACAAATATCACTTAGACGATTCCCGCTTCTTTGCGTTTAAGATACCTTCTTAAGGAAGGTATTCTTGTTACCAAGCGATTCCTATTGCTTGGTGGGTATGAGCTTTGACTAATCAACATGACAAAGAAGATTAGTGCAATTAAATGAAAAAGTAAATAAGAAAAATGTTGTTATCAAATCAACATCCAAACATATGGTTTTAAAAGACATGGTGTTTGTTTTTATGAAAAACCTTCTTTTTAGTTTTCAATTAACCATGGATCGTATCAAGTTTTTAAAGTACAATATACTTCAAGAAACTTGGTAACGAAGCTCTGATACCAATTGTGGAAAACTAGAAGGGGGGTTGAATAGTTTTGCCAATTAAAACTTCCTTTTAATCTATTTAGATCGACTTATGTCAATCTATTTGGATGTGTGTGTTGGATGTTGATAAACAAGCATGTAAAGGTATGTAATGAAAAGATAAGAGTAAGAAGCACAAAACCACAACGCGAGTATTTATAGTGGTTCGGTGATATGTCCAAAAAGAATGCCAAACCGTCAAGTTATCTCACACAAGCTAGCCACTTGTGAATGACTAACCGTAAGAAACTTAAAACAGTTCGGACACTGATTTAAAAACCAATAATAGATGAGAAGTGTGTAGTATACGGGTAACTCAAACGTGTTAGGTTTGAGCACCGAGATCGTTCCGAACGAGGGTTGAATGGAATTTCCAACTCACGTCCCGATTTTTGTGATTTGAAAGAGAGAAGGGGATAAAATGAAGTTTTCTAAACTATGGGATAAGGAAAGCATATGGAACTAAAATCTATGGGGAAAACCTAAGAATTACGGCAAACTACGCAAATCTAAACTAAAACGCAAATACGGGATCAAAACGAAACGCGAATAAAAAGCAAATACGTCTAATCTAAATCCTAAAAATAACCTAAAATTACTTTTACTCTAAAAATGATATTAGAAAACTATTTAAGAATTAAAACTATTTTTTAGGAATTTTCTTTTATTTATTAGAATTAAAAACTAACTTATAACTTTTAAAAATAAGACTAAATAACTAAAAATTATAAAAACAAAGGGGAAAATTATGAAACTAATTTTATAAAATCTAAAATATCCTAAGAGAATTTTCAAAACTATTTTTTTATTTTTCTGATTATTTTTCTATTTTCTACAAATTTAAAACTATTTTAATCTAATTTAAATTGTGAAAAATACCAAATAAAAGGGGGAAAATAAGGAAAAATATTTTTTATGCTTTTTATATTTTTCTTAAACTAATAAAATTGAAAAATTATTTTTTGGAACTTTTTCTTAATTATTTGCAATAAAAGCTATTTAAAAATGATTAAAAACTGTTTTTAAATAAGAAAAATACTAAACAGTAGCTAAAAATTATGAAAAATTCAGGAAAATTCTAAAATATTATTCTAAATCTATGAAAAATAAGAAATCTATAGCTTATGTGTGAAATATTAGAGCTGCAATGTAACTGCTATGAGAATAAGCTAATTAAAATAAGCAAACAAGTTAATTAATCTACCAAACAGTGACTAAAGCTAGATTATGCTAAAATAAGCTAAATGCAACTGATTCCACCTAATCCTAACAAGCTACAAGCTCTGACTTAAGAATCTATGCAAACTGACTATTATAGCAAAACAGTTTCTAACCCCTACGGTTTGAGCTTGTGCACAAGCTTATTAGAAGAGCTTGTGTGAAAACTAATAATGCAGTCCTAAAGAACACACCAAAGCTACAAATGAGCCAAATCTCAGGCTCTAACTCTCTGAATTGAGTCAAATACAAAGGCTGCAAGTTACATTTCACACTCGGTATATCTGAGTGTGACAGGGGAGAAAGTGGAGTACTTATTGACAGTGATTTGAAGAAGATTAAAGGACTTGATAAGATTGACAAAAGTAGTTTCCAATATTAGACCAGTTGAATATTGCAAATCCCAAAGTTTCACTAAATTTGGACTTAAATTGAACCTTTGAGAGATCAAACAAGTTTTGTGAAAAAGTGATTTGATCTCTTTTGACTATTAAGAACAGTTTTAAATTTTGACCAAAGTGAACTTTAATCCAATTTTGTAAACTGATTATGAATTTATAAGCTCAATCAAAGTTACAATAAGCTTATCTAATGAAATATGAACCTAAAACAAGCTAATGCTATCTCAAAATTCCAACAGATGAACAAATTGAAACTGATTTAGTGTAATTTGACTATTACTGTTTTGATGTGCAAATGAATTACTGATTTATGTCTAATTCTACTTATGTGACAGAGCTAAACACAAACTAAACCATAAACTCTCTAAAACCTAATGATCCAAACAGTCCTTAAGTAGCTATCAACTATGCAATCTACAAAGAAAGTTCTATCCTAATTACAGATTATCATAAAAACAGATCCAACAGTAATTATCAGCTAAAACATGCAGATATTACAACTAAAATGTAAAATAAAACAGTAATTGCAATTTGACAGTATTGGAATAAGCTATTACTTACAAGAAATCCTAGCCACAATGGCTTGCAACCAATGGAACAATGAACCACTAATCCTAAACCATTATCATCCCCAATATCAACTCATTTCAACCCAAATCCAAGCTAGATCAGCAATTCAGAACCATATAATCCATGTAACTGTTTTGTTGACTTTTGTTGACCAAATGAGAAATTTGAGTTTGAAATAAGAGTAAGCTCACAATAAGCTATTAAAAGCTTATATTAACCTTAGTGAAGCAGTAGCTAAGTGTAAATCAATCCACAAAACAGATTGATATGTTTTTTTATTTTTCAATGATTTTAACTGATTTTTTGTATTTTTGAGTAAATAAAGGAATGAGCTAAAAACAGATTGAGATTATTAAAATAAGCATTAGATAAGAAGATTAAGCAGATTTAAAACATAAAAAACTCAAACAAATACTTGAAAATGAAAAACTGAAATTTTATTAATATGAGAAATTTGAGTACAAAATAGGAATTACAAAAAACTTAAAACATTGAAAATGAAAATTACAACTAATTAAGCTACTGAAAGATTAAAGAAGAAGAGATGAAAAGATGATCACTATGTGAACGAATGAGGTCCTATTTATAGCTAAACTTGAGGTCTTGAGGCTCTTGGAAAGATCTAGAAGTCTGAAATTTGTGCTTCTTTGAGTTGTTTTCATCCCTTGGATCATCATACACGTATCCCACTTGATATCCACCCTTGGATCATGAATGCCACGCTATTTCGACCAATAGGAGAGCAGATATTGAGATTGAGCACACGGATTGATGACCTGTCATTCCCCATGTGTCAGGTGGTGTCAGGGAAAGTACAAAAGTACCTTTAATTGTGGTAATTTTGACCATATGACCATGTGGGTAAATCTAGGGTTCATGCATCCTGGGTAAATTGGGGGTAAACTTGGCGGGGGTGTATTTTATATTATTGTTTGGTTGTTTGACCCATTGACCGGGTTTGGTTTTGCTTTGACTCGGGTAAGAACCGGGTTAAATGGTTAATATACCGGGTATTGGTTTGTTGGGCGGGTAAGTGGATTGGATGTTGGGCTTGAACCGGATCTTGGATGTTGGGCCGTGGGATTTGTAATGGGATTGGACTATTATTGATCCAAGTAGCAATTAAGGGACCAAACTTGTATATTCGGATTTCCAAGGGACCAAAGGTGTAAATATGAAAATATTTATCAAGGATGATTCTTGTCATTCTCAAATAATCAAAGGGCTGATTTGCAACTTTTGAAACTTGAGGGGTCATTTCTGCCAAATACTCAAAGCTCAGGGACTAATCTTGACAACTCTTCAAACTTGATTAAAACTTCAAAAATCATCCTCAGAGAATAAAATCTTCCAAAATGCACAATCCCGACCTTCCGGCTCAGCTTAAACTCTCTTGATCTCTCGTGCTCGGATTTACGTCTGATTTGGTTCCTTTTTGTGTGTTTTACATATCCGTACCTGCACAAGCACAAACTCAAGAAAACCACAAATATTAGCAATAAACGGCTCTCTCTTGGTTGTTTTGGGTTTGTTTTGATAATGAAAAGGTATGTGTTTTAGCACATACCAAAATACCCCAGACGAAACCATTGTCGTGTCCTCACACAATGCAATCAACTCACGCTTCTAAAACCAAGGATTTCAATCTCTTTCTACTAAACCTATGAAGAAGTAGCAAAGATTCCTCAAAAGAGATTAAGAAAGCCTTAATTCTAAAAACGCCCCGTTTACCTTTTAAATTCACCTATATACATATTACTGTTGAGCACATTCCGGTTATGAATGACGGTTTGTTGAACTTTCATGTCGATCAATAACTCCAATTTTCAAACGACACGTTAGGATCACGGAGTAGAAAACACAACACAGCGTGAAGTGACCATACGGATAGAATACATCGTCCCTGATTTCTCACAAGTTCCCAAACTAAGCGTAAAACCGAAATCATTGTTAAATATGATTCTAGATGCTAACACTACCCATGGAAGTTACTTGTGTAATTACCTTTTACTCCCATTTTCCTATTTTCCTCTAGATTTTTTTATTTTTGTGAGAAATGAATTTCTTCAAATTTCTCGTTTCGATATCTTTTATTCCGATAAAGATACAAAGTTAAGTCGATAATTAGTTATCCACCTTCTCTCAAGAACCATTGTCCCAAAAATGAGGTCCACATCAAGGAATTTTTATTCACTTATACTTTTGACTTTTTTCATCACTTTTCATCAATAATTTTTTTTTTTTTTTTGCATGAACTTTTACTTGTATGAGCTATGAACTACGGAGCTTCACGGGGTAATTCCAAGACTATAGGCTTCATGAAATGAGAATCCCGGCTGGCTAGGCTAAGACCTCACTCAATCCCGGCTAAAGATCCAAGGGTCCGATCTCGACACCGCAGCTCATAACTTTACTTATTACTTTTTCACTTATCACTTATTGCTCATTTATTACGGATCCTTGATGTGTACCCAATTTTTGAAACAAAGATTCTTTTAAGAAGATAAAGAACTAACTATCGTCAAAAACTCGACATCTCTAATTATTCATTAGACAAATATGGGGTGAAACAATTTTGTGGGAACAAAAAGCCATAAGTACCTTCGATGGGCTCTAAAGAGAACCAACTACTCCACGCTTAGCATCTAAATTCATAAGTAACTCTATCATTTCTCGATCTCCGCAAATTTAAAATCCCAAATAATGAGATCCGTGGATGCTTAGCCGATAATTTTAGATTATCTATGGTTAAGGGAACAAGCTAGGGCTCAACACGCCCGGTCAAGTCAGAATTCCATTCCTACTCTCACCAGCGGAAAGTCAACAAGGTGTCAAAACATATATTAACTTAGCAAATGCTTCGTCTAATGAAATAAAGTTATGCATATTTAAAGTCACTCAGGGAAACTTGCAAAATCTTGGCCTTGTGAGCTAGAATTCGCATTTTATAGCTTCTTATCTAAGAGACTAGCAAAACTTTTCAATCAAAAAGACTTAACAAAAGCTTACAAAATTTTTAAATTTTGCTCATTTATAGCACAATTTTTCATTTTCTAAGGAAAAACGGGGTTGCGAGAGTACACGACAGAAAATAAGCAACTGCGGTCAAATCAAATCGAAGATTACCCTACCCCAGACTAGAACGAAACATTGTCCTCAATGTTTAAAACAAGGGTATCACGAAAATCTAAAAGCCGTTTATGAAATATGCTAAAAGATAAACGTTAGTCGATAAGATTTCGGATATCGGATTTCCATCAGCATCGATCATGAAACTCGAGTGGAGAATAAACAAACTTCGAGCACGAGAGTCTTCATATCGGGAATATCCTAAACACAACATCACAAACAACCAAACACGAGAAATCGAAGAGGCAGACCCCTTCGCGTCACTTATTAGAAAATAGAAAGAAGGTAGAGATAAGCATGGGGTGCCTCCCACGAAGCGCTACTGTTTTTCTTAAACGAGTCGCTAGCCCGACTCGTCCCCGAATTCATTTGTCCTTGGGGAAGAAAATGGTAGAGATACCAGGGTCAAAAACGGTGTCCTCATTCCCGAAAGAATGAGACTGGGTGGTTTGGGAGGGAAAGAAAATGTCGGGCTCCAGCACATACGGAATAACTCCTCCCAAACTCACATAAGGCATATGAAAGATCGATCCATCATCCGGTGGTTTTGCGGGCGGACGAAGGGATGAAGGATCAATAAGAGAATACTCCAAAGAAGAACGGAGCTCATGGTAAAGGATAAGAGGTTTAGGCTCACAAATGAAGGCATCCATCCGAGGATCCTTATCTCCAGAAATGATTTTAACAAAAGGCTCATCAATGCATATCCCGGGTTTAAAGATTTTGTCTTCACATGCGGGCTCAACGGGATAAAGGATGGTGGACTCGTCAGAGAAAGGGGAGTCAATAAAACCATCAAGAACAACCATATCCTCATCAGGATCATTTACAATATCCTCAATACCCGGTGGTATTGGGTCATCAATCGCATCCTCAATGATCGGGTCATTCGTCGAATTATCGGAAATATCGTTCAAAACCTTGCTCAAATCAACCTCGAAGTAGAATCGCTCAGGAATCGGAGGATAAACATTGACAATAGTGGGACTGCCACTAATCTCTTCATCAAATCGGAAAATCTCAAGCTCGGGAGAGAAATCACTATCTTTAACGGAGATAGGATGCGAACTCGAATTATCGTTTAAAGCTTCAATCTTAGAAATGAGAAGATGGACATTCGACAATGTTTCACGTAATGCTTCATCTTCGATCTGAATATTATCTAGCTCAATCTCTTCTTCTTCTGGCTCAAAATCGTTTTCTTCTTCTATGTGAACCGGCTCAGAAGGTAAATCGTCGACAAAATCGATGTCTCCATAAGAATCATTATCGGAATCGGAGAACATCTCAACATGATCATTCAAATTATCAAGAGAAGGCTCATCACAAATATCAACAACCCCAGACTCTCTTGGGATTGGGATAAGGATCTCAACATTAGACACTTCCGTTTCTGGAATAGTACTAAGACGCTCATCCCCCATTATGATAGAATCAACGGGTTCAATGATATCCGTAGAAATATGATCATCGACCTCTTCCAAGATGTCACTTCTCTCAACCGGCGTGAGAGAAGGGGAAGGATCGGAAATTAAAGGCTCGGGAGTGGGATTGCCACTCGGAGGAGTATAATCGTCATCTGAATCAGAATCGTAATAATAGGTGGTTGGACGATGTTGGATCACTTTTGCGGCTTCTTCAGCTAATGATTCACGATAGGTCTTCTGATGAGGATCTTCTTTTTCGTGGGTAAATTTATCAAGAAGATTCTTAAGATCACTCATCATTTCCAGAAATTTTTGATTAAAATCTTCAGAACATGGTGAAGGTTGTGGTTGAACTTCTTGGTATTGTGGAGGTGGGTTATAAGAATATCTGTAATTGTCACAAGGAACTTGCTCGTAAATAATCGGATTCTGCATCTGACAATCGGAATTAACGTGCGGACCTCCACAATACTCACAACCATATGATTGTTGTGACGAATAAGGGTAAGGTTCATAACCAAAGGTTGAGTTGTTAAATTGAACTTGACATTGAAAACCTTGGTGAGGACCACCACAGTACTCACAAGAGTATGATTCCGTCTCATGGTACAGAGGTTGGTTAGGAAAATCGGTTGTCTCATTGTTAGGATTGTGGTGAAACTCGGTTCCAGATTTTCCATTGCTACAAGCGGAACAATTCCCACCATATTCGGGTCCTCTGCACCATATGCACAAGAGCCGATACATCGAAGAATTATCCGGATAAGAATTAGCTATTTCCACCATTTCCGTGATAGGCTCGGGAGTCACTTCGGGCTCAGAAACATATTCCATTTCCCTCACCGGAGAGGGAGTAGGAATCGAAGGTTCTCCAATTAAATTCTTCCACCATGCTTTTATATCATCATCATTATGAAGAGTTCCCTTTTGTTCTAGACGTGCATAAAGACGAGCGAGATCTGGATTTGGATTGATAAAATTCTGGCATATATCACAAAATCCATTCCGACAATTATTTCCGCACCAATCACATATACATTTCAAACAGCGAAATTGTTTCTCTTCCATACGGCTTTGGCAATGAAGGCAACGACGATAAGAACACATCTCGGGTTGTGGCGGATGGTCAGAAACATTTTTAGAGTCATCTCGAGATTGTTTGTCGGCTAAGTCGCACCAATAGCAAGATTTTTTAGAACCGGGGTATCCACATCGCTCACATACACATTCTGGATTCAAACAACAATACTGAGTTTCTTCCATACGGCCTTTGCAATGGAAACAATGACGATAATTGATTGTTTCCATGAGAATTAAACATATAGAGGGTTAAAAGGAAAGAATTATCGGGTTAAGAGGATAAAGAAGAATATTTTTGGGTTTTTAGAAAACATATTTTGAAAAGGAAAATCTTTTTGGGTTTTTAAGAAAATGTTGAAAACACAATATTTTTGTAACCTTCACGTCAACCGGTGCTCGGTAACTCTCAAAAGTACGCTCAGCGGAGCGGGAATGAAGAGTGGATCGTTCTTCAGTCTGCAATTTAATGTCAAGACTTTCCTTATACCCCGTGTATAGGTTGTACCTTCAAGGTGAGCCGACGTAACAATTAACGTTCGGGTGTGTTTTGTTGGTTTTATTTTTTTTTTGGTTTTTGTAAACACTCTAGGAAGAATGTTTAGGTTTTTAGATGTTTTTGGGTTTTTGAAAAAGATATATATACAAAAATTACGGTAACTTCACTCGGGGAAGGATCTTCAAATGCACGCGATTCGAGACGGAATACGAAAACTCGCAACAAGCCCTCCCCGGCAGCGGCGCCAAAAATTTGATATGTCCAAAAAGAATGCCAAACCGTCAAGTTATCTCACACAAGCTAGCCACTTGTGAATGACTAACCGTAAGAAACTTAAAACAGTTCGGACACTGATTTAAAAACCAATAATAGATGAGAAGTGTGTAGTATACGGGTAACTCAAACGTGTTAGGTTTGAGCACCGAGATCGTTCCGAACGAGGGTTGAATGGAATTTCCAACTCACGTCCCGATTTTTGTGATTTGAAAGAGAGAAGGGGATAAAATGAAGTTTTCTAAACTATGGGATAAGGAAAGCATATGGAACTAAAATCTATGGGAAAACCTAAGAATTACGGCAAACTACGCAAATCTAAACTAAAACGCAAATACGGGATCAAAACGAAACGCGAATAAAAAGCAATTACGTCTAATCTAAATCCTAAAAATAACCTAAAATTACTTTTACTCTAAAAATGATATTAGAAAACTATTTATGAATTAAAACTAATTTTTAGGAATTTTCTTTTATTTATTAGAATTAAAAACTAACTTATAACTTTAAAAATAAGACTAAATAACTAAAAATTATAAAAACAAAGGGAAAATTATGAAACTAATTTTATAAAATCTAAAATATCCTAAGAGAATTTTCAAAACTATTTTTTATTTTTCTGATTATTTTCTATTTTCTACAAATTTAAAACTATTTTAATCTAATTTAAATTGTGAAAAATACCAAATAAAAGGGGGAAAATAAGGAAAAATATTTTTTATGCTTTTTATATTTTTCTTAAACTAATAAAATTGAAAAATTATTTTTTGGAACTTTTTCTTAATTATTTGCAATAAAAGCTATTTAAAAATGATTAAAAACTGTTTTTAAATAAGAAAAATACTAAACAGTAGCTAAAAATTATGAAAAATTCAGGAAAATTCTAAAATTTTATTCTAAATCTATGAAAAATAAGAAATCTATAGCTTGTGTGTGAAATATTAGAGCTGCAATGTAACTGCTATGAGAATAAGCTAATTAAAATAAGCAAACAAGTTAATTAATCTACCAAACAGTGACTAAAGCTAGATTATGCTAAAATAAGCTAAATGCAACTGATTCCACCTAATCCTAACAAGCTACAAGCTCTGACTTAAGAATCTATGCAAACTGACTATTATAGCAAAACAGTTTCTAACCCCTACGGTTTGAGCTTGTGCACAAGCTTATTAGAAGAGCTTGTGTGAAAACTAATAATCTTGCATCCTAAAGAACACTGGCAAGCTACAAATGAGCCAAATCTCAGGCTCTAACTCTCTGAATTGAGTCAAATGCAAAGGTACGCAAGTTACCTGTTTCACACTCAGTATATACTGAGTGTGAACAGGGGAGAAAGTGGCTTATTGAACAGCTGATTTGAAGATTAAAAGGACTTGATAAGAATTGACAAAAAGCAGTTTCCAATATTAGACCAGTTGAATTTGTAAATCCCAAAATTACACTAGATTTGGACTTAAAATGAATCTGTGAGAGGTCAAACAAGATTTGTGAAAAACTGGTTTGAACCTTTTGACTATTTAGAACAGTTTTGAGATTTTGACCAAAGTGAATTTTAATCCAATTTTGTAAACTGATTATGAATTTATAAGCTCAATCAAAGTTACAATAAGCTTATCTAATGAAATATGAACCTAAAACAAGCTAATGCTATCTCAAAATTCCAACAGATGAACAAATTGAAACTGATTTAGTGTAATTTGACTATTACTGTTTTGATGTGCAAATGAATTACTGATTTATGTCTAATTCTACTTATGTGACAGAGCTAAACACAAACTAAACCATAAACTCTCTAAAACCTAATGATCCAAACAGTCCTTAAGTAGCTATCAACTATGCAATCTACAAAGAAAGTTCTATCCTAATTACGATTATCATAAAACAGATCCAACGGTAATTATCAGCTAAAACATGCAGATATTACAACTAAAATGTAAAATAAAACAGTAATTGCAATTTGACAGTATTGGAATAAGCTATTACTAAAGAAATCCTAGCCACAATGGCTTGCAACCAATGGAACAATGAACCACTAATCCTAAACCATTATCATCCCCAATATCAACTCATTTCAACCCAAATCCAAGCTAGATCAGCAATTCAGAACCATATAATCCATGTAACTGTTTTGTTGACTTTTGTTGACCAAATGAGAAATTTGAGTTTGAAATAAGAGTAAGCTCACAATAAGCTATTAAAAGCTTATATGAACCTTAGTGAAGCAGTAGCTAAGTGTAAATCAATCCACAAAACAGATTGATATGTTTTTTTATTTTTCAATGATTTTAACTGATTTTTTGTATTTTTGAGTAAATAAAGGAATGAGCTAAAAACAGATTGAGATTATTAAAATAAGCATTAGATAAGAAGATTAAGCAGATTTAAAACATAAAAAACTCAAACAAATACTTGAAAATGAAAAACTAAAATTTTATTAATATGAGAAATTTGAGTACAAAATAGGAATTACAAAAAACTTAAAACATTGAAAATGAAAATTACAACTAATTAAGCTACTGAAAGATTAAAGAAGAAGAGATGAAAAGATGATCACTATGTGAACGAATGAGGTCCTATTTATAGCTAAACTTGAGGTCTTGAGGCTCTTGGAAAGATCTAGAAGTCTGAAATTTGTGCTTCTTTGAGTTGTTTTCATCCCTTGGATCATCATACACGTATCCCACTTGATATCCACCCTTGGATCATGAATGCCACGTCTCTTCGACCAATAGGAGAACAGATATTGAGATTGAGCACACGGATTGATGACCTGTCATTCCCCATATGTCAGGTGGTGTCAGGGAAAGTACAAAAGTACCCTTAATTGCGGTAATTTTGACCATATGACCATGTGGGTAAATCTAGGGTTCATGCATCCTGGGTAAATTGGGGGTAAACTTGGCGGGGGTGTATTTTATATTATTGTTTGGTTGTTTGACCCATTGACCGGGTTTGGTTTTGCTTTTCGAGGGTAGAACCGGGTTAAATGGTTAATATACCGGGTATTGGTTTGTTGGAATTGTAAGTGGATTGGATGTTGGGCTTAAACCGGATCTTGGATGTTGGGCCGTGGGATTTGTAATGGGATTGGACTATTATTGATCCAAGTAGCAATTAAGGGACCAAACTTGTATATTCGGATTTCCAAGGGACCACAAATGTAAATCTGAAAATCTCTCTCAAGGATCAAACTTGTTAATCTCAAATAATCCAAGGGCTGATTTGAAACTTTTGAAACTTGAGGGGTCATTTATGCCAAATACTCAAAGTTCAGGGACTAATCTTGACATTTCTACAAACTTGATTAAAACTTCAAAAATCATCCTCAGAGAATAAAATCTTCCAAAATGCACAATCCCGACCTTCCGGCTCAGCTTAAACTCTCTTGATCTCTCGTGCTCGGATTTACGTCTGATTTGGCTCCTTTTTGTGTGTTTTTACATATCCGTACCTGCACAAGCACAAACTCAAGAAAACCACAAATATTAGCAATAAACGGCTCTCTCTTGGTTGTTTTGGGTTTGTTTTGATAATGAAAAGGTATGTGTTTTAGCACATACCATTCGGCTACAAGGACACCTTCCTTGCCCTACTCCACTCCCCGAGTCACCTCCTCGAGAGTTCCTAAACACTACACCAATCTCCTTATGGCGGAGAAGCCTTCACAACGGCGCCTACCCTTTTTCCGGTGCTAGGCTAACCACCGGGTTGTTTCACTCCAAGGTGAACCACACCTACACAACGTCGCCTACCCTTTATACGGTGCTAGGCTAACCACCAGGTTCTTTCACACCAAGGTGAACCACACCTACACAACGTCGCCTACCCTTTATTAGGTACTAGGCTAAGCACCTAGTTCCATTTCAATGGAGGAACTACTACCCAACACTACACCAACGACTAATCCCAAAGGAGATCTACTCCTTTACAACATCATCAAAGAAATCAATATCCTTGGATCTAGTACTAATCTATCTTGTACATCGAAACACACCATATCGAATGTACATCTAAGGCACCTTTCACTAATGCCTTTGACTAGATCTTCAAGACACCCTCCACTAATATCTTGTGTCTTGACTTCTAAGAACCCTTCACTAAGGCTCCTAGTCTTGACTTCTAAGCACCTAGCACAACTGCTTATGATATGGATGATAGATACCCTTCACTAATATCTTCGTCTTTGACACTTGAGACACCTTTCACTAATGTCTTCAACACTTCTTAGAAAAGAAAAACAATCATCAACAAGAAGACTTTAGTAGTCTTGATGATGAGGAAGCATGGCAACTCATGGACTTGAGTTTGCTCGACTTCAAAGGTGGTGATCTTGCCTTTAAGAGGAACCTAGAAGATCACACAAAAACAAAACTACAAACATAGATCTCTTGGATCTGAGGTTAATGAGTTTTTAACTCCGGGAGAAAGTGTGTTAGAAAGGGGTGAGCAACAATGAAGAAATGGCTCACTATTTATAGAAGAAAAAATCTACTGTTCCCCGAATCCCACGGATCCCTTCCACAAGGGATCCGTCTAGCGTAAAGCTAGGGATCCGTGGGACGCTCCTCTTTACCCATGGGTATTTTGGTTATGGGTGATGGGTCATGGGTCATGGGTTGATCCATAGATCTTTAGCTAGATACAATGTATCTCTTGAGTGCAATGCACTTAGTCACTTGGGTATGGGTTGATCCATGGGTTATGGATATTATCCATGTATGATATAAGCATGATGTCATGCAATGGGTTATAGGTCAAGCTCCAAGGGTCATGGGCTTTGGGTTGTACCCAACTACATTCAATGTATTTGCCCAATGGGTTATGATACTTATGTTTCTACCCATTTATATTACCCAATATACTACATACTAGTTATGTGTATATTTTACCCAAATATGTAAACACTAGTTGTTGTACATATGTAATATTAAATCATAAAATCACTTATACTTGTTTTAGTGTTTTATGTGAAAATGTGAATATGTTAGAAACTATTAGTTCAAACCATTTACGTATTTTATTTGTTTCGTTAAAATGATTTTACGTTTGTTATCGACAAAACATTAGAAGATCGTAAAATATAAATAAACGTTTTTACGGCTTATTTGTATTAACAAAGCTTGAAAGGAAGAGCACTGGAGAGATGCAATGGATAAGGAAATGCATGCCCTTTATAGTAATGACACTTTTGAGATTTGTGAGTTACTTGTTGGTAGAAAGGCCATCGGAAATAAATGGGTTTATAAAATTAAATATAAATCCTCAGGGTAAATTGAAAGGTACAAGAGTAGATTAGTTATAAAAGGTTATAGTCAAAAGGAAGGTGTTGACTTTGATGAAACATTTTCTCATGTGGTTAAAATCGTTACTGTTAGGTGTGTTATTAATCTTGTTGTTCAAATTTGTTGGCCTATATTTGATCTGTGCTAAACCGTCAAGCTATCTCACACAAGCTAGCCACTTGTGAATGGCTAACCGTAAGAAGCTTAAAACTGCTTAAAACACAAATACAATGAAGTCCTGGAGAATAGAATGAATTCCCGGGTCGTTAAGTCCCACGTAGACTCAATGGTGTGTAAACACTAATTCAGATGATAGAATGATCACTAAGGATAGTGATCAGTAAAGGTTTGGATTGATTATTACACTACTGATTGATTGGAATGGAATTGGAAACAGAATTGGAAACCACAACAATCAGATAAAAGAAACTAAAATGTACGTTTAAAAACTACGTATACGTACAAAATAAAAAGTGAGATCTAAGAAATAAAAGACCTAAAAATATGAAAATGACATTTTTAGAATCCTAAAAATAAAAGAAAATTATTAGAAAAAGAAAATTATTTTTACAACTATTTATGTAATTATTATTAATTAAAAACTATTTTAAACTATTTAAAAATAACCTAAAATAAAAGAAAATATGAAATAAGGCTAGAAAAATAAGATTATGATTCAGAAAAATCTAAAATATTATAAAACTAATTTTAAAATTAAAAATATATTTTTCACACTTTTTATCTAATTATTACTAATTAATTATTATTTAAAATACACTTAAATTCTATAAAATATAAAATAAACCTGGAAAAATGAAATTTTAACTTGGAAAAATCTAAAATATGATAAAAATAATTTTAAAACTGAAAAGATATTTTTTATGCTTTTTAATTATTTATTAGTAATTATTTAATACTTTTAACTATTAAAAATTCTAATAAATACTAAAAAGATAGAGAAAAATATGAAACTTTTTCTAAAAATAAATTTAGGTGACAGAAAACTAAGAAAAATATAAAAAACAAGATTTGCTTATTAATAAGATGAAAAGAAAAATCAAAAAGCTAAAACCTATTAAATAAACACTATCACTGTTTTAAAAAATGAAGTTTTTCTGGATTTTCTTTTTGAGAACTACTTAAATACTAAAAATATGAAACTTTAACAAACACAAATATTTTACAAACTTAAAATAAGCTGTTTGAGTGACTTATAAGCCAACAGTGAGCTTAATGAGCTTATCTTGGTGAATTAAGCTCAAACAAAGTTATAAACTGGAAACAAAGATGAAATAAGCTATAAACAAGCTAAAGCTACTCAAATGAAGCTAAAAGACAAAGATAAGCACACTGAAAAGCTCTAATAAGCTAACAAGCACAAATACTAAACTTACAAACCAAACAGACTTGTGGACTTTTTGTAGGACAATTTAAGCTAAGTAAATAAGCTCAAAAGTTCAAATCAAAGACCGAGTCAACCAGATTAGCTGGTAGACTATCCAAAAAGCCAAAGCTCACACACTGAGGGCAACTAGAGAGCTTATGGTGAGCTTGTGAAAAAGGCCATAAACACTGATTACTCAGTGTATACTGATTAACTCAGTATGTACTGATGGAATGGGACAAAGTTTAAGCTGATAGCAGCCCTAGCAAATAAGCTACAAAATATAAAATTAAGCTTGGGATCTCAAGATGGCTAGGTCAGCTTCTCAAAGAACCAAAAATCACAAGATTTGAGCGACTAATAAGCTCTATGTGAGCTTATCAAGATGATACCACTCACTGTGCACAGGGCACCATTTCAGAACAGGCACTCACAATAAGCTAGAAAATAAGCACTTAAAAAGCTGATTCAAAAATAACTAGTAATTTTCTAATTAAGATTAGCAACTAAACTTTGATAACCCAAAAGCTTTTAAGCTAAATCTCACTATTAAACACACAGTAAAATTATCTTTTTAATTCAAAAACGACCAAAATGAAAAATTTGACTTTTTAAGAAAAACTAAAGTTTGACCAAGATGAACTTTGAATCACTACTACTCACTGATTATGTTGTTTTAAGGTATATTAAGACTTATTTGAGCAATTTTAACAACTTATAAACACAAGATCATGACCATGAATCATCCAAATCCAACAGTGAATGACAAAGATGTGATAAAATGAAATTTTGACTTTTGATGTGACAAACACTGGTTTTCTTGGTTTCTTTGAGTTATTAGGTGTGTATGTGACTCAGAACAAGCACAAACAAACAACACAAACAAGTTCTGCTATGGTTTAAACAGGCAAATCCAAACACCCTTGTATGACTGTCTTGGAACTTTTTCAAAGCAAATCACAAATTTAAACCATAAAACTGATTCAAGACCATGTATTATCATATATTAGAACTAATGAAGCATAAAACAACAACATTAACAACAAGAAACTAAGAAATGACAGTTATGTACTTTTAACTGTCAAGATGAAATTTTTACTAAATACAAATTTAAAAGAACAACTAGCTGATTTTATTGTTTACTTATGCTTAATTATAACTAAGAAACATATAGAACCAGAAATTACAACTACTAAACAACTAAAACAAAGAAATGCAAAAATGAACAAAAAGGCTTACAAAAGCTTCCAAGCTCAAAACTGAGAACAAGGACCAATTAACACCCCTATTAGCTTACCACTAAGCTTCTAACCCAAGGCCATCCAAAATCTACCCTGCTCCAGCTGTGTACATCACTTCTATGGGATTTTTGATTTTTCAGCTATTTAATTTGTATTTTTGGTGATTTTTGATTTTTGCTACTAAACTGATTTTTAATGTTTCTAAAAGCTTGACTAAGCTTTCTGAGGAGCTTATGTGACTTATTCAGTCCAAGAAAACACCTTATAACAACAATTGATTCACATGAGATTTTTGAAGATAAATTTGCATAAACTGAAATTTCAACTTAAAACTTGATATTGAAACTGAAAATAGTTCACAAATACTTGAAATAACTTAAACAAAGAGCTAAGAAAGCTTAAATTACACTGAACATCTTAAAATGATAAAAACGACTATTAAAAGCTAAAATTACACTAGAGATATTCATACAATGCATCTCAGCTCCTCTTTATAGACTTTTATGACTCCTTTTTGACCTCTGAATCTTTCCCACTCAATCTGAGCCATTGGATCTCTCAGAAACATCATAACCATCCAAGTGGATATTTGGCGCCAATTTCTTCTTGAGCAGGTTTAAGCTATTAATGGGGTGGGTTTGAGTCAATTAAAGATTTTTGGTGTTAGTGGAGGTGGAGGGGACAAGGTAAGGTGAGTGGATGGAGAAAATCATGGAAACCACCATGGTTTCTGGTTTAGGCCGAAGAAGGAGAGGGAGAAGCTTTTGTAGGGTGGGTTTGACTTCTTTGACCCGTGGTATTATTAAAGGGGGGGGGTCCAAAATGGGTTATGACTGGGGGTCAAGTGGTATATGGCAGGGTTCTTTTTGGTTTTGGATGGGGTTCTAAATACAAAAGGGATCCAATTGGTATTAATAAAGCATAAGGACCATTTTTGTAATTCTGCAAACTAGAGGGACCAAAACTGAATTTTTTCCAAATTATCAAAAGGACCAATCTTGACAAACTTTGATAGTACAAGGATAACTTTTGCATAAAATTCCATTTTAAAATATCCAGGGACTATTTTTGCAATTTTTCAAAGCTCAGGGACCTTTTCTGCCATTTGACCAAAGAATCATTCAAGGACCAATTTTAACAACTTAGAATATTTCAGGGACCTTGAATGATAAAATTCCACATTTTGATTTCCAAGGACTAGATTTGACAACTTTTAAAACTTTGGGGGACTAAAACTGCCAATTTTGCAAACTTGATACATTTTTCATCTGATTTTGATCTTTTTGCATTTAAAACTCATAAAACACTGATTTGTGATATTTTCATCAATTTGATGCATTTTTGAGTGTTTTCAGATGATTTTGCAGTTTAGATTGTACAAAAATGATGAGTATTTAGACACTCATCAATCCTCCACACTGAGATATTGCTAGTCCCTAGCAATGATTTAGATCTTTAATGGATTTTAAAAACTCTTTACCAAAAGCCATCACTTCTGGAGTAGCCAATTGTTTTGATTCAAGTAAGAACCTTGGTACAACGATAACCAAATGATTTTGAACAAATCATAAGCTATAAACGGATTTGATTTGTCTTTACCAGAAGCCGTTTGCTCTGGACTAGCCAACTCTTAGATAAATTATCAGAATTATCTTTGGTGAGCTGAATACCAATTATGGTTTTTCCACTTCCTTTACCACAAGCCATAAACTTGCGGGCTAGCCAACTCTTCACTTTTTAGGATATGGTGAGTTGAATACCATACAATTTTGGGCAAATTGCAAGCCATAAACGGATTTGAGAAATCTTTACCAAGAGCCGTTTGCTCCTGGATTAGCCAATCCTTTTGTTTTTTAGACATGGCGGACTGATTACCATAAGCTGAGTAAGTGCAGAACACTTACTCCAAAAAAATTTTGGCCAAAAACGGGGGAATTGGGTGGATAATACATGATAAAATTCATGAGAATTCCCCCCCCCCCCCCACACTTAGAAATGAATATTGCCCTCAATATTCAAAGTACCGGTGGTTATGCCGAAACAAAGAACGTAAAAGGGAAATACTACGGCCATTTTTTTTTTTTTTTTTTTAGATATATATATATATATAACATGTGGGGCAACTCCCCCACACTAGGGTGGTAGAACAGAGAAAGAAGACAGAAATATGGGTGAAAACCCATATGGTGTGTGCTACTGTTTTTGATTCCCGAGTCGCTAGCTTGACTCGACCCCGAATTCATTGGTTCATGGGGAAGCAACGTGGAAAACCAATCTCGATCGGACTTTCGTTCACAATGTTAATAAACATATGAACATTAGAAAGTTCCACACCGACGAGACACAACCGCGGCATTGTTAATAGTAGAAACTATAAAGGATGATACCGGGGTCAAAGATGGTGTCCTCATTCCGAAAAGAAAGGGAAAGAGCAACCACGCCCTCCGTGAAGAATGGAATAAAGATATGCATCACAATGCAAGTCCATTCCTCATCAGTAAGAAGCAAATCACCATTTTTGACATTTTTAAGCTTAAACTTGAAGCTTATATGGTGATTGTCAATAAGATGTCGGGAGGAGAGTAGGAAACGGTTCTTCAATCAATCGATTTTCAAGAAAGAGGATGTCTCCCTCCGAATCAAAGTAAGTATTGTCAATCCTTGTTGGAATCGACTCATCACTAAGAAAATCATCGACTTCCTTCCAAAATTTGTCATCTTCCTCATCCGGAGTGAGAGAAGAAATGGAAGAGTCGGAAATGGGACAAGAAACGAGTGGATGATCATTATATAGGAGATTTCTAGTTTCTCCAAGATCGGCTTCGAAATCAAAGAGATCATCGTCACTTTCTGATGAAAGTGGACTGATGTGAGTGAGTTCAGCGGTGAACTCCTCAAAGAGGATCGACTGTGGGAGTGATGCCTCGACATACTCAATGTCTCCATAAGATTTACAATCATCGCTAAAATCGGAGAAAGTCTCAAAATGATCATTTGAACACTCAAGAGGGGAAGAAGAATCACATATATGATCGAGAAATTCCCTGTGACTCTCTCTCGGGATTGGGACAAGGTCCTCAACACTCGACTTTATAAATTCGTCCGATTCCTTTTCAGGAACAGTGTCAACAAGCTCATCCCCCATGTTTAGAGAGTGAGTGGGAATATCGGGTGTGATAACAACAGACTTAGGGAGTTTAGAAGGACTAGCATACATATGTTTTATACTTTCCATTTGTTCTTCTGCTAGTAATTCCATCATAGTCTTTTCTCCCTGATTTTTCATGGAATGAGTTTCAACTGATGAACTTGATGAACCATTATAAAATTGTAGGATATCAAGGATATCTTCATCATTATCGTCATCGGGAATGAAACAGAATCGAGAGCTAGATCTCTGCTTTTTTCTTTTGCAATTGATTCCCTAATAGATTTTTCAAAGGCAATTTGAGAATCTAATTTAGCATCCGCTCTTCGACTAACAAAACTTCCATGGATTTTTCATTTGGATTATCTTGGGAGTGTTTAGATTCCTTCAAATCTTTCACTAAATCCAAAAGATCAAGGAGAAGATTCTGAGGAAGTGGCTCAGTTGGTGCTTGTAGAGGTTGGTCATGATACGAAGAGCCGTAATTGCTAAGGAAATGGATTCCTTGTTTGACAATCCGAGCTAGAGTGAGGACCTCCACAATACTCACACAGTAAAATGATGTGGTGCGTGAGTGGTATGTGTTGTAGTCATAATTGTTATCAGGAACCCGCTCATAGACAAGCGTGTTTCCTGATTGACAATCAGAACTGGAATGTGAACCACCCCAGTACTCACAACAGCTGCTGAGTCTCACAGTCGCATGGGCTGATGGAATAAATCAGTTGTGTTATGGTAGGAATAGGGATCCGGTTATAGACAGACCGTTTCTGATTCCACCATGCTACAACTGGGGCAATTGCCACCATTATAAGGACCACCATACCATTGACAACCAAGAGGGTGAGGATAAGACATAGAAAGAATCAAATGGTTTTAGAGGGTAAGAAATGAAGAATCAAAGGGTAAGAGGGTAAAGAGGAATATTTTTGGTATTTTTGAAAAACATGATGTAAAAACAAAGAATGAAAATATTTTTTGTGTTTTTAACACTTTAGGAAAAGTGTTAATGAACTTTTTGGATTTTCTTGATAACTTTACAAAAAACTTTTTACAAAAGATGGTATATGTGCAAGAATGGGTCTGAAAAAGGTTTAACACACGCTAAAGCCTCCCCGGCAGCGGCGCCAAAATTTGATCTGTGCTAAACCGTCAAGCTATCTCACACAAGCTAGCCACTTGTGAATGGCTAACCGTAAGAAGCTTAAAACTGCTTAAAACACAAATACAATGAAGTCCTGGAGAATAGAATGAATTCCCGGGTCGTTAAGTCCCACGGAGACTCAATGGTGTGTAAACACTAATTCAGATGATAGAATGATCACTAAGGATAGTGATCAGTAAAGGTTTGGATTGATTATTACACTACTGATTGATTGGAATGGAATTGGAAACAGAATTGGAAAGCACAACAATCAGATAAAAGAAACGTAAAACGTACGTTTAAAAACTACGTATACGTACAAAATAAAAAGTGAGATCTAAGAAATAAAAGACCTAAAAATATGAAAATGACATTTTTAGAATCCTAAAAATAAAAGAAAATTATTAGAAAAATAAAATTATTTTTACAACTATTTATGTAATTATTATTAATTAAAAACTATTTTAAACTATTTAAAAATAACCTAAAATAAAAGAAAATATGAAATAAGGCTAGAAAAATAAGATTATGATTCAGAAAAATCTAAAATATTATAAAACTAATTTTAAAATTAAAAATATATTTTTCACACTTTTTATCTAATTATTACTAATTAATTATTATTTAAAATACACTTAAATTCTATAAAATATAAAATAAACCTGGAAAAATGAAATTTTAACTTGGAAAAATCTAAAATATGATAAAAATAATTTTAAAACTGAAAAGATATTTTTTATGCTTTTTAATTATTTATTACTAATTATTTAATACTTTTAACTATTAAAAATTCTAATAAATACTAAAAAGATAGAGAAAAATATGAAACTTTTTCTAAAAATAACTTAAGGTGACAGAAAACTAAGAAAAATATAAAAAACAAGATTTGCTTATTAATAAGATGAAAAGAAAAATCAAAAAGCTAAAACCTATTAAATAAACACTATCACTATTTTAAAAAATGAAGTTTTTCTGGATTTTCTTTTTGAGAACTACTTAAATACTAAAAATATGAAACTTTAACAAACATAAAAATTTTACAAACTTAAAATAAGCTATTTGAGTGACTTATAAGCCAACAGTGAGCTTAATGAGCTTATCTTGGTGAATTAAGCTCAAACAAAGTTATAAACTGGAAACAAAGATGAAATAAGCTATAAACAAGCTAAAGCTACTCAAATGAAGCTAAAAGACAAACATAAGCACACTGAAAAGCTCTAATAAGCTAACAAGCACAAGTACTAAACTTACAAACCAAACAGACTTGTGGACTTTTTGTGGGACAATTTAAGCTAAGTAAATAAGCTCAAAAGTTCAAATCAAAGACTGATTCAACCAGATTAGCTGGTAGACTATCCAAAAAGCCAAAGCTCACACACTGAGGGCAACTAGAGAGCTTATGGTGAGCTTGTGAAAAAGGCCATAAACACGATTTTCAGTGTATCACTGATTAACTCAGTATGTACTGATGGAATGGGACAAAGTTTAAGCTGATAGCAGCCCTAGCAAATAAGCTACAAAATATAAAATTAATCTTGGGATCTCAAGATGGCTAGGTCAGCTTCTCAAAGAACCAAAAATCACAAGATTTGAGCAACTAATAAGCTCTATGTGAGCTTATCAAGATGATACCACTCACTGTGCACAGGGCACCATTTCAGAACAGGCACTCATAATAAGCTAGAAAATAAGCACTTAAAAAGCTGATTCAAAAAGAACTAGTAATTTTCTAATTAAGATTAGCAACTAAACTTTGATAACCCAAAAGCTTTTAAGCTAAATCTCACTATTAAACACACAGTAAAATTATTTTTTTAATTCAAAAACGACCAAAATGAAAATTTTGACTTTTTAAGAAAAACTAAAAATTTGACCAAGATGAACTTTGAATCACTACTACTCACTGATTATGTTGTTTTAAGGTATATTAAGACTTATTTGAGCAATTTTAACAACTTATAAACACAAGATCATGACCATGAATCATCCAAATCCAACAGTGAATGACAAGGATGTGATAAAATGAAATTTTGACTTTTGATGTGACAAACATTGGTTTTCTTGGTTTCTTTGAGTTATTAGGTGTGTATGTGACTCAGAACAAGCACAAACAAACAACACAAACAAGTTCTGCTATGGTTTAAACAGGCAAATCCAAACACCCTTGTATGACTGTCTTGGAACTTTTTCAAAGCAAATCACAAATTTAAACCATAAAACTGATTCAAGACCATGTATTATCATATATTAGAACTAATGAAGCATAAAACAACAACATTAACAACAAGAAACTAAGAAATGACAGTTATGTACTTTTAACTGTCAAGATGAAATTTTTACTAAATACAAATTTAAAAGAACAACTAGCTGATTTTATTGTTTACTTATGCTTAATTATAACTAAGAAACATATAGAACCAGAAATTACAACTACTAAACAACTAAAACAAAGAAATGCAAAAATGAACAAAAAGGCTTACAAAAGCTTCCAAGCTCAAAACTGAGATCAAGGACCAATTAACACCCCTATTAGCTTACCACTAAGCTTCTAACCCAAGGCCATCCAAAATCTACCCTGATCCAGCTGTGTACATCACTTCTATGGGATTTTTGATTTTTCAGCTATTTAATTTGTATTTTTGGTGATTTTTGATTTTTGCTACTAAACTGATTTTTAATGTTTCTAAAAGCTTGACTAAGCTTTCTGAGGAGCTTATGTGACTTATTCAGTCCAAGAAAACACCTTATAACAACAATTGATTCACATGAGATTTTTGAAGATAAATTTGCATAAACTGAAATTTCAACTTAAAACTTGATATTGAAACTGAAAATAGTTCACAAATACTTGAAATAACTTAAACAAAGAGCTAAGAAAGCTTAAATTACACTGAAAATCTTAAAATGATATAAACGACTATTAAAAGCTAAAATTACACTAGAGATATTCATACAATGCATCTCAGCTCCTCTTTATAGACTTTTATGACTCCTTTTTGACCTCTGAATCTTTCCCACTCAATCTGAGCCATTGGATCTCTCAGAAACATCATAACCATCCAAGTGGATATTTGGCGCCAATTTCTTCTTGGCGAGGTTTAAGCTATTAATGGGGTGGGTTTGAGTCAATTAAAGATTTTTGGTGTTAGTGGAGGTGGAGGGGACAAGGTAAGGTGAGTGGATGGAGAAAATCATGGAAACCACTATGGTTTCTGGTTTAGGCGCGAAGGAGAGGGAGAAACACAGTAAGGGTGGGTTTGACTTCTTTGACCCGTGGTATTATTAAAGGGGGGGGTCCAAAATGGGTTATGACTGGGGGTTAAGTGGTATATGGCAGGGTTCTTTTTGGTTTTGGATGGGGTTCTAAATACAAAAGGGATCCAATTGGTATTAATAAAGCATAAGGACCATTTTTGTAATTCTGCAAACTAGAGGGACCAAAACTGAATTTTTTCCAAATTATCAAAAGGACCAATCTTGACAAACTTTGATAGTACAAGGATAACTTTTGCATAAAATTCCATTTTAAAATATCCAGGGACTATTTTTGCAATTTTTCAAAGCTCAGGGACCTTTTCTGCCATTTGACCAAAGAATCATTCAAGGACCAATTTTAACAACTTAGAATATTTCAGGGACCTTGAATGATAAAATTCCACATTTTGATTTCCAAGGACTAGATTTGACAACTTTTAAAACTTTGGGGGACTAAAACTGCCAATTTTGCAAACTTGATACATTTTTCATCTGATTTTGATCTTTTTGCATTTAAAACTCATAAAACACTGATTTGTGATATTTTCATCAATTTGATGCATTTTTGAGTGTTTTCAGATGATTTTGCAGTTTAGATTGTACAAAAATGATGAGTATTTAGACACTCATCAATATCAACTTGATGTTAACAATGTCTTTCTTTATGGTGATCTTAATGAAACTGTTTATATGACATTACCAGAGGGTTATGTTGATGTTAATGATAAAAGAGTTTGTAGATTAAAAAAGTCTTTGTATGGGTTAAAACAAGCACCCAGAGAATGGAATGCTAAATTGACCAGTGCTCTTGTTGAGCATGGTTTTAAACAGAGCAAAAGTGACTACTCCTTTTTCACTAAAAGTGACTCAGGTAACTTTGTTGCTTTACTTGTGTATGTGGATGATATAATAATCACTGGGAATAATTTGGAAGAAATTGAAAGGTTTAAAGATTTTTTGAAATCTAAATTTCAAATTAAAGATTTAGGAAAGCTTAAATACTTTCTTGGCATTGAAATGATTGAAACTGAACAGGGTGTTTGCTTAACTCAGAGGAAATATTGTTTGGATTTGTTAACTGAGTTTGACTTACTTGCTTGCAAACCATCTGCTTTTCCTCTTGAACAATTTTTTTAACTAGTGAACCTACTATAACTGATCCTGTGATAGATAACTTGACTGAATATCAAAAGTTGATTGGTAAACTGATTTACTTAACTCATACTAGGCATTGATATTGCCTATTCTGTTCATTGTTTGAGTCAGTTTATGCATAAGCCTCTTAAATCTCATTTAAAAATTGCACTTAAAGTTTTGAGATACCTAAAAGGTTCTCCTGGGATGGGTATTCATATTACCAGGTGCCCAAATGTTTCTCTTGAAGCATTTGTTGATGCAGACCGGGCAAAGTGTGTTGTTACTAGGAAATTTGTCACTGGATTTTGTTTATTCTTGAATGGTTCTCTAGTCTCCTGGAAAAGCAAAAAACAAAACACCATTTCTAAGTCATCTGCAGAAGCAGAGTACAGGGTTATGGCTTCTGCTACTTCTGAAGTTGTTTGGGTTCTTAAAATTCTGGATGATTTGAAATGGGAACATTTTCTACCTGTTAAAATTTTTTGTGATAGTCAAGCTGCCATCAAAATAGCTGCTAATCATGTGTTCCATGAGAGAACAAAGCATTTGGAAATTGACTTACATTTTGTAAGGGAAAAGATTTTAGCTAGTGTCATTAAAACTGAAAAGATTCATACTGCAGATCAAACTGATGATGTATTTACTAAAGGATTAGGCAAGCTTCAACATAACAAGCTTGTGGGTAAACTGGGCATGGTTGATATGTTCCAGGTCGGAGTTAAGGGGGGATGTTGAAATAAATAACTCTTAACCTGGAATATATGTTCAGGGACTAATTGTGTCATTGTTGTATTTGTGTTCTAGGCTTGTATCTATCTTTGGTTGCTTTTAGCTGAAGTCTGGAAGTGTGAGGGCTGAAGTTGACATTTATTGAAAAGTGGAGTCAAGGCTGGGTCAAGGCTATTTAAGCTGATGGATTGCTAGGGTTTTCATTATCCCTCTCTCTGCATATTGCAAACACACAGTTACACATATTATTCTCTCTTGTGATCAACCAAAAGTTCTGTTGTTTCTACTTTGTTATTCATTGTGAGGTTGAGTGTATTGTATGAACTATTGGCAAATTAGTCGATAGACTTGCACCTGAGTAGCAGTGGCAAGTTTATGGGTTCTTGGTTTGTTACATTGATACTGATTGAGATCAGGGTCTTTCTGATCGTTTGTGGTTTTGGTTGATTAATAAAGAGATACTTGAATTGAGATTCAAGTTTGGTTTCGGTCTTATTGTTAAATTTTACAAGCTCCTTCGTTTATAACATTGAAATCAACAAAACCAAATGGTTGGCTCAACATATGTATGAATAATAAAATTTGGAATATAGATATCAAACTGTTCGTCTTTCTTTTGTTAATACAAATTGGACAATATAGCTTGTCCATAATAAGATAAGGATTATCCTTGAAAATGAAAAAATATTACGGATTAGATTTGTAAGAAGCATGGGGCACCACCAGAAGATTTTGACTTTAATTTATTTATCATCATATTCATGTAAATGATTATATAGTGAAACGATAAATCTCAGATTTCTTGTTTTGTAGATAAGACAATTAATTATATGTTATAACCAATTTTTTGTTGGATTACAGATTTTAACTTTTGAGGGTTTAGAATTTGAGAAGATGATGATTAAAGAACAAGGGTAAGAATGTAATACATCATTGTAGCTTAAGATTTAGATATTAATTTTATACATTATTACTTGTTAATAAATATTAAATAATTTATTTGGATATGAATGAGTGTTTTTTGAGTTTGGAAGGATATTGGTGTAATTATAAACTTTGTAAGGATATTAATATAATTACAAATTTTTTCAAAGATATACATGAAATTTTCTCAATTATTTATAACATCTAACAGTATAAATAACGACCGTTGGTCATTTTGTGAATCGTATTAATATAATAATATATAAAATAAATACATTAATTACACTTATAAACGTTCCCTCGTATGTACGTGACATTAATGACATTTACAATAAATACATTAATTACACTTATAAACGTTCCCTCGTATGTACGTGACATTAATTACACTTATAAACGTTCCCTCGTATGTACGTGACATTAATGACATTTACAATAAATACATTAATTACACTTATAAACGTTCCCTCGTATGTACGTGACATTAATTACACTTATAAACGTTCCCTTGTATGTACGTGACATTAATTACATTTACAATAAATACAAATTTGACTAGAGCAATACCAATAACTACGAGAATTAGAATTAATTTCAGTCGACCACCAACAGAACTTTGATAACAATATCGACGTTACAGTGGACCATATGTGCACTTGTTGTGAGTTTTTTTCGAAGGATAATAAAAGTTTGATAACAATATCTACTTTATAGTGGACCATATGTGCACATGTTGTGAGTTTTATTCGAAGAGAACAAAAGACGGTATGTTTTTATTTGATCTACTGGCTCGGTTCAAACAAACGTCTTTGAAAGGATATTGTTTTTTCGTTTCCTATTGTGGTAAAAAAAGAAAAAAAGAAAAGAAAAATGAAGACTATAAAGCAGAATGTCTTCCGCTATGTGGCTTGATTCAACACTTGCACATTGAAAGGGATTTTGTTTCACGATTCGTGAAGGAATTAAAGACAATAAGAAGATAACAGTCATTGCTTAATGCAATACGTACACTTGCCTTGCATTTCTTTATGGGACCATATGCAAACTAGCAATCAAACTAGATCTTAATTATAAACTGTGTTTAAGTTTATTGCATCAAGCAAACACTGTTAATAAAATTGTTTATGTTTTTTTGGGTTTTTTAATAAAACATGGTCTAACATGTGTGCATGTTTGAAAGTATCAAGTCTTACTAGTCTCTTACAATCTTTCTAAAGGTATTACAAGAGCATCGATAATGTAACACGTCTTTGAAACACTCTTTTTGCCGCCTCGTATTTTCATTACCTTCTATCCATTATCGCAATATCCACTGCAAAAAATAAAAATAAACAAAAAATAAAAGTGATTACGAGGAGACTGAAAAAACGATTAGTCTTTGATTTGATCTCTTGGTGACTGGAGTATGTGTGTGTGATTAAAGTTGATTAGTTAGTTTAACATGATAAAAATCCACTCTACCTCTGTTATATATAAACATGGAACAATTTTTTTTACATCCTACAAAATGGGTAAAGTGGTTTTACTTATCTTTACTACATAAAATGTAAAAAGGGTCAAAGGTTAAAATGAAAACTTGAAAATTGAATGTTGAAAATCAATATTCTTGAAACACTTGAAATTGAAATGTTGAAACGCTTTGGTAATACTTTCATGTGACATTATATTTGGTAAGTCAAACTTATATTCAATAGGTAAATCAATATCTTATGAAGGAAACGAATTGAGCAGTAAGGAAACAATTCATCTCAAGTTGAATGTCAAGAAAAGTTGAATGTTGAAAAAAAAAAAAAAAAAAAATGGAAATGTTGCTACACCTTTACTTCTCTATACTCAGGGATACGAAACAGAAAAGGAAACCAAACTATTGAAAGGAAACAGCATAATATATTGAAGGAAACCAAACTATTGAAGGAAATGCAACGCTGGACATTAAAATGCAAGGTTGGACATTAAAATGCGAGGCGGGAGAATTCAAGATGTATGTGAAGTGAGAGGGTCTTTTCCATTGCCTATTATAAACAACCATAATGTGTCTTCATTGCATAAATCAGTCGCATATAAAAGAAAGGAAGAAATGGAAACAAAAAATCAAAAGAATGTTAATGATGATCTTGAGGTTAGATGAAATTTTCTGTTTTATGACCAAATGTTTGCTTATTTTGATGATAATTGCCTATGAAGTAGACTTTGCAGGACATTGTTTTTATATAAATAATAAGCGCACCTGTTATACATTTAAGATTTATACATTGTCCAGAATTGTTTATCGTGTATATGGTTAAAAAAAAAGAAATGATGTCTACTTGTAACACTGTAGCTTGAAAAAAGACCATGTAACCTTAGAATTGGCTCAAAACCAGAATGCAAATTCTTTTTTGCTTATCTTTTTAATTGGTTGTTGTTTCCATGTAAACTAAATCATTGTATAAAAATAACAGGTATGAACAATGATGATAAATAGATGTGAATCTAACATTTTTGTTGTACTGACATAACATCTTTGTTGTACAGCTTCACCACCCTCGTATCAATGTATTTGCTCTGGCTAAAGAAAGGAATTCTCCTCTTGTTTGGATACTTAGATAGAGTCCACTATCTGTATGTTTGATTCAAATGTTCATTGATATGCTTGCGGCGTGATAGCGTGACACATGTTGTGACATACCCTTATTATGTGCTGGTTACTTCACAAACTTTATAACTAGATTATATTGTAAGATGGTCTGGCTTAGATGTGGAAAAATGAATAGGTTGTGCATGTTGGATAATGGGTCAAAACGGGTAAATATTCGGATGGGTCAAAAGATTTTGTATAATTGATGAATAACTTGTGTGTTGAATGTGAATACAAAATACTATCTTAAACTCTAATCTCTTGTAATCCAGTTCATAAACTAAATTGAACGTACAGGGTTTAAGACTTTAAGCATTAAAATGACAGTTTGGCCACTTTGCACTATCCAAATGTTTCAGGATTATTACAGTTTATTTACCAGTCAAACATAGTTTTTCAGCGTAAATGCAAAGTTTCTAGATGCATGTTTCCGAGTTTGGTGTGCTAATCTTCTTTTTAATCTTCCTAGAGTTATTATCCTGACTGGAAAGTATCGCCTTTTGTGATATTTAAATGAACTCCAACATCCTGCACGTGTAAATGGATACATTAGTAACAAAACTATATATTGAAATATCAATATGAGAACAAAATAATGAAAAATACACATATAGAAGCATCCGACACCCAACCTTTCCATTTTAGTTGTCAATGTATATTTATATCTATACTACATATAATAGAAAAACGTCAAACCTTGAAAAGTGAAAATTTGAAAGTCAAAGGTGAGAGAAATGTATTATGTAATTAATACTCTTATTAAAACACCTCATTAATTAAAAGTACAATAATTTATTCACATTGTACAACCAATTAAAAACATATCTACCAAATTAAAAACAACTAATTAAAACACCCTTTACTAAAAAGTATATTAAAATTTTTACAATGTACAATTTAAACAAGCTACAACATAATCATAAATATAACATAATTTTTTTTTTGAACAGCAAGAAAAATAAGTGACAGAAAAAGGGAGGAGCAGGGATTTGAACCTGGGACCTTCTGCACAGCCATCCCGCGACCCCATACCAACACTCCCTACCATCTGCTCTATCTGTGTTTCTTATAAATATAACATAATTAAACACACTAATTAATGTACTTATTTGAATTTCCGTAAAATATATCAATATAAATATAGATATCCATACTTATACTCATTTGAACTTTGTATAACTTGAATGTTTATGATAAAAATTATAACTATAAATTTGTATTATTGTAAGTTTGTAATATCCATTTTAATACTAAAATTTAATGTGTCATTAGTGTACATTATATTGCAATTATTATAGTGTAGAATTTAATTATACGAATTACTAATTATAGTAAGATGTGTAGGCTTAAAAAACTAAGACTTCCTTCTTTAGAAAGTCTTAAATACATTATAAGGTAGTATAGATTTTTAAAACACCCTAAAATGAAAAGTACATGTTATTATACACATTATACAAATTAATAAAACACACAAACCTTCATACAAACTAACAAGTTGATGATACATATAGTTTTGAAAATCGGACCGGACCAACAGGTTCAACCGGGAACCGGTGTCGCCACCGGTTCGGCTAACCAATAACAGCCATCCGAAAATGAACTAGAGAGGACCTGTTGAAACCGATACAAACTTGTAAATCAGGTCTCATCGAGATCTACTTCTCTGGTTAATCGTCACAGGGTACCCGCCGTCGCAACGCGCGGGGTACCCTGCTATACTATATATAAAGGAAAAACCAAAAAATAAAAAATGAAAAGTTGAAACTATTAATACATATCGAACAACCGGGTGACCGGGGACGCTTCAACCCGTGGGTTAACCCTGTTTAATTTGACCCGTTTTGACCCAACCTGTCGGGTTGACTTGGTTTAAATCGACCCGTTTTTCGACGGGAACGGTTCAACGGTTGAACCACCCGGTCGAACCGGGTTTCACAACATTATGTTTAATCCCCAAATCTTCAAACTTTTATTATTTTTCGTTTAGAACCCATAAACTTTTTTTAACACAAAACGATCTGTCGCTATATAAATATATTATATATATATATAAGTTTTTCTTCAAAAACGATTATAATGTTTTACAATTAAGAGAAATTATGTACCCGTTAGTGCACATTTAACTTTTCAATTGGCTAAATACGTCCATTTCAAAAAAAAATTGAGCTAAATGTGCCTAAATCTTTTTCAAAATAGCCAAAATTAGCCCATTTTTTTATTTTGGGCTAATCACATTCATGCTAATTTTGTTACTTGCGTTCTTCTTAATAACGGCACCATTAATCCCATCCTTATTAGTTTTTACGCGACAAGTAACGTGTGTTGTTAGTTTTTATCTCATAACTGATGTAATGTTTACTTTCATTTTTATTAAAAAAATTTATATGTTGTTTGATAGATGTTAAAAATTTTGTCTAGACTTTATTTATCGTATAGTACAACCGTTTGCAATTGCATTTTCATCGGTTCACGTTCTATTTTAAACGCTACACAAAACACTCACCACAATATTACAAATCATTAATTATCTGACGCTAAAAACCGCTGCCGTTAGGCGCGGGTACTCGCCTAGTATACTTTTAAGTTTAAAAATGATTAAAATTGTGGAAAACTAAAATGGATGGAATAGTTTTAGCAGTTCTTATTTACAAACACGTGGGTGTGCACAACCACTAGTTGGTGACGCCATAACTACCGCGAAGACGCCATAACCACCATGCTCCAACAAGGATATCCGCCGCGACCACCTTCGATCTTCACTGTTTGAACATTCTTCTAACCTGAAAGACGTTATCCCCAGTAAGATTTTCTAGTAGATCTAAATTTTACAATCTTAAATGAATAAGTTTATTTAAAAGTGGTGGTGGTTTTGAAGTTGTAGGTTGTGGTGGTGGGTTATAATAACAGTGGTTAATCATGTGGTGGCCGTGGGAATAATCATGTGCTAATGTTAGCGTTTTCATATAGATGATGGTAGGTTTTAAAAGCTATAGTGGTGGTGACCTGCTTCTTTTGATTTAAGTTCAAGACTTTAGTCTTAAGATTTTTTATTTTGTTTTGTCATTTGGGTTAGGTTGAAACTAGTATTGTTTGTGGAGTTTCTGAAATATGTTTTGTGAAATTGGTTTTACCGATTAGTGGGTTATGTATATACTTGTGGGTTTGATTTATTGGTTATGTATATAGTTGTTGATTTATCAACAAAGAAGCAAATGAAACAAACTGTGTATGTAATTTGATAAAAGATCAAAGAAATTAATAAAAGTAAACATAAAAAAAATGAGAGAAAGAGGAAGGGACAACTTTACCCTCACGTGTATTGCATATGAGAAGATTTAACAGATCAAGTTAACAGAAGTTAAGCCGAAGGACGGTGAGTGTGATTTTTTGCAAAGATAAAGACGGAGATTGCAACTTGAAACTTTCAAGGACGGTAGATGTAATTTTTGCTAAACCACATGGACCATCCATGTCATTTACTCTAATATGTTACAGGGTTCCCCCCTCAGCATAAATCTTATAACATCACTATAACTAAAATATCATCCCTGGCTATAAAATAACTAGGGTTTTCAATATCAAGTTCTCAAGTTTCACATAAACATCAATATAGTTTTTGGAAAAAAAATAGTCAAATGATATAAGTCCATGCTGAAAAATCTTCATGAATGTAACCGCCAACGGCGGCTCTATGAAGGGAATCCATGTATGTCAAACCAAGCAACCTACAAACGTGAGAAATACATGCTAAAAGGTTAACATAAAGTTGGTGAGTTTAAAGGTTTAAGTAAATGTAAATGTCAAGTGCGGACCAAATTCCAGTGTATGACCATTATAACAAATACAATGTCACAGAAAATGTATTACTATTGCTCTAAGCTCATGACCCCAAAGCCTTAGTTTTTTGTAGTATTGATGCCCCGTAAGTGCTCCTTTCCGTGAAGACGAGTTACTCAAATGATTATGCGTCCGTTTGACATACCAGTCAAGTAGGCCAACTACCCGGACATGAGTTTCAACCCAATAGATCTATTCACAACATTCGCGTTTACTACGTAATTAACGGTTAATGGAAGGTTGTGTGACTTAGGCAATACGTAAAAGTTTAAGTTCTTGTGTCCGAGAGAAGGTAACTAAGCATGTAATAAGTAAACGATTAATGTGTTCCAGTAAACGAACACGTATTTAAGTGAAACAAGTAAGGTATTTAAGTAAACGAGCATGTATTCTATCCCGAAAGTAATTCAAAACGAGTAGTAAAAGATGTAAAAGTGAGGCTATGAAACTCACCTCAAATAGTCAAAGTATGCGGAAAAGTGTAACATAGTATAATAACCGAGAATCCTAAACGCGACCTAGAAATATAAGTCTTTTTAGGAAAATGCAACATGTAATATATGCGTATGAGTTTTATGATGTTTTATCACTCTTAAATACTTGTAGTGGGGTTTTATGACTCAAAATATAATAAAATGTAAGTTTCACTTTTTAATATTACATTTTCAAAAAGTGTCCAAAAATGAGTTTCATTCAAGTTTAGCGGGTCATAAGTTCTTCGTGTCTAATTAGTTTGGGCTGATTCGAATTCCGGTGTCAAGTATGTCGCGAGGACTTCAAAAATTTCAACTATCGCTCCTAATGGTTCTAAGTCGTTCTCGTAAATAGGCATGAAAGTTGTCACACCCCTAAAATGTCGCAGCGAAATGGTAACCGAGGGCGTGACTTCATAGCACAAAGTCACCAGGTATAAAGAACGGCCTCTATATGAGTCGTTTTAAAAAGATACATCATTTTATTTGTTAAAACAACATAAAGTTTGCAATACAAGGTTCTCAAGTTTTACAGCAACATAAATATAGCTTTCGAAAGAGTAACCAAATGGTATAAGTCCATGCAGAAAATCTTCGTGAATGTAACCGCCAACGATGACTCTATGAATGGACTCCATGTATGTCAAACCAAGAAACTTACGAACCTGAGAAATACATGCTAAAATGTCAAAATAAAGTTGGTGAGTTTATAGGTATAAGTAAATGAAAATGTCAAGTGTGGACCACAATATTTTACTGTGTATCACCATTATAACAAATACAATGTCACAAAAAAATGTATTATTATTGTCCTAAGCTCATGACCTCGAAGCCTAAAGGTTTTCTAGTTCTGGTGCCCCTGTAAGTGTTCTTTTTCGTGAACACTTAAATTCCTCAAACGATTATGCGTTCGTGATACACTTACAAAGCGCGTTCGGGGTCAAAGGAAACTTCCTTTTCTTCGAGCAATTTTTTCAACCACCTAGGCAGTGAACCTAATCGTTGTAGTGTAGTATTATGGTAAGCCTCGGGATTGATATCGTTCTCTAGGGGAATAGGAATGCTATCGAGAAATTACTACGCTAAGGTTGGGGTTGAGGAAGATTATTTTATATCTTTTTTATATTTTTTAGAAAATTGAAAGGTACGAATCTTGGGGTATTAGATTTGGGGGGTGGTATTTCTACTGATTACTCTACTATTATCTATTCTAATTAACTAAGCTAAGGGGTAGTCTATGTCTAATTGATGTGTGCTCGTATGATGATTAAAAATATATCTACCTAGATGCTATTACTCCCTAGTTATCTTTTTATTGATGGTTGAATTGTCACGTCCTTATTCTTAACGTGTTGTGTCTTCTAAGGTCGTAGGGTAAGCTTTTTTCCCTAACTCTTTGAGGATACCTTAAGGTTATTGCCTACAAAATCTCTAGGATTTATAAACTAACTCTAAGGTTATCTTTGGATTTTTAGCCTACAATAACTCTAGGCGATTATAAACTAATTTTCACAAAGATTACTCAAGCATTAAAAACACAATGATGGCCTATTGCAATCCTAAGCCAGTTACAATTAAGAAAAGAGACAACCAATCAATATTCAATAACTAGGTTTCATAGATCTAAGCAAACACACAAGTAAATTAGCCGGACATGGTAAACATGCAAGGATACACACATACAATCGAAGACATAATGAAATCAATGAAGTAGATTACTTATCTTGTTGTACAATTGGGTATGAGAACCTTAAGATACTGCCCAAGACAACCAAAAATCGGTTTTAGGTTTTACTCCACAATTCTACCTCTCTAAAAGTCTGAAAATTTGAATTCTATATATAGAGTTACAACTGCGATGGCGTCACTCTTTAATTGTGACGCCGTCGGATCGCCGCCATTAGGGTTTCGTCTTGACCAAGTTAACTCTATGACGACGTCACGTTGGGGTTGTGACGCCGTCGGCTTCGTTTTTTGACGCCGTCTGAATCTGGATCTAGGCCGTCTGAGTTGTGACGCCCTACTCTTTAAAGCCTGACGCCGTCAGGTACAAAATAGCAATTTCACTTCTGAGCCGTCGCAATTAGAGGGACGGCGTCACCCTTTATCTGTGACGCCGTCGGGTGCATTTTCAGCAGCTTGAGTGTCTTGATCTTGACTTTATCCATTTTCTTCACATATTCATGCCTTTTCGTTCAAATAAGCATCATTCTAGCATTTTGCCTTCAAGAGACCTAAAAAGTGAAAAGTAACGAAATTAAGCAGTAACGGATATAAAAGTGGGCGATTAAGGGCTTAAATGACCCCTCAAAAGTGTACCTTTTAAATCCTTATCAAATATCCCTACACTTGGTATTTGCTTGTCCTCAAGCAAATGTGCTTTTGGCCAATCAATTTATAAGTTAGGGGGCATGAAGCATTGGTTTAGAACAATTCACAACAAGTATAAGCCCTACAAAAGTCATAACAAGCACGAAAATCACATACTAGCACCTCACAAGTGGTGTTTGGATACTCTCATCTCTCGGGTGTATATGAAATATATCAAATTGGAAATGGAAGATAAACACTCATTAACCGCTCCTAGTACATAGATACCCATAGGCTTGAGACTAGATCAAACCTCCATTGCTTTGGCGTAAGCACCTAGGAGAAACTATCTAAGAGGTCTTTTAAACGGTTATAACGTTAGGCTTACGGTAGGGAAACAAAGGGTTTGATTGGATAGGCAATTTAGTGGTGGCAAGTAAAAAATCTTTATGTTACAAGCTTGAGAGGAATGTCGTTGCTAAGCCAAGACTCGACACTCTAAACTCTAGATAACTTTGAAACAAACAAACATAAATTTAAAGATAGATGTAGGATGGTAGCCCGTATGTTTTTTTCATTTTTTTTAACACTCTTTTTTTTCAATTTTTTTTTCCATACACTTTTACTCTACCATCCTCTACGATAACATCAAAATAATAGGGATTTATAGGCACATCCCTACACTTGAGTTTTTATTACTCTAACACTAATTCGAACCGAATTGAAAAGATCAAAACACTTGGAGTACATTATTACGTAAATAAAGGGAATTTGAATTTAACGTTCTTTCCTGTCACTTCATAAAATTTAACTTTTCCCATGAGTCCCAATCGTCCCAAAACTGTGTACAAAGGATATGACTCGACTTAGCAACTTATGCAAGCAACTAGATAATTGAACTAAGGGTTTAGTATGATAACAATAATGCACTAAAAGTGAGTGCATAAAAGGTAGGTTAAGGCGATTTGGGTGTACATTTGGGGGTGGATTGTAAACAATGCTCTTCATTGATATTCCGAAAAACCGAAAGACCACGAGAACCGCGAAAAGGATAAGCTCTAAGGGGTTTACTAGGGGTATCGTGTACTAAAGATGAGTAAAACGCAAGGGTGTGGGGGAATTACTCAACCGATGTGGAAGAAGTAATTATAATACGGGTATCAAACAAGGGTTATCCTAATGCCTCTTATCATTTAGTTATTCCTAACTACACAGGTGTAGTCTCACTAGCGATCTTGGGATGCATCACAAAACAAGTTCTAGAATCTATTATACTACCGGTACACTCTCAAAGAATTAAAGGTGAATGCTTTAATTCCCACAAATCTAGGGGCGAACCTCACATTTTTGGAGTGGAATTTGAGTGGTAAAGGGTTTTGTGCTAGTCATATAACTTCCTATCCATGAGACGCTTTATTAAGACTAATGACCCACTCCTACATGTCATGAAAAATTTTAAATTTGGTGCCAAAATTACCCTAACCGATATTTCTCATGGTTTATTACACAAATGAAATTGGACAAGACAAATAATCAAGGATAAGCATAGATTCAAAGTTCCCGTTTTATTTTCCCTCCCTACACTTAAACTGAACATTGTCCCCAATGTTCCCCGAAAGTATCAAAGTTATGATAATGGAAGGTAATTAAAAGCGAAATAAACTAATACTCCCCTGATTAGCTCGGTAGGATCCGTGTGAAGCAGTGGTTAAATTCTTCTTCAAAAAGAATGTATGCGTGAAATCTCCATCCAATCTTTTGTTCTTCTTCTTGATAAATAAAACCTGCACACTTTAAGAAAATAGACGAAACCTTCGCGTAAAATCGACGGTAAAACTATATATGACTCAACTATACTAGGATATAATGCTTGTGGAATGAATGTTTACAGGTTTTCTGGAAAATTAAGACCTGAGAAATTCCAAAAATTATAAGTAGCACAAAAAATGAGAGAAAATAAGATAAGCTGTTTCTGCTCCTCCTGACGCCGTCAGGTAGCGAGTCTGACGCCGTCAGGTTATCCTGACAGAAACTGGTCTGCTGCGCTTTTTTGGAAAAATTCTGGAAAAATTACATCTTTAGAATCTAGAAAAATTCCTGCAAAACATCCATTATGACTCGATACAAGCATTTGACTCTAACAAACACACATATATATCTTTTTCAAGAATTGTAATTCTCATGTTCACGTTCTTTTAAAAACGTGTGTAATTCTTCCGTAAACTTATCCTTTTTGTAAAATACCTTTATGTATAATTAAGACGAGGTTAAAGAAAAAATAAAGCATTTTCACAAATTCAAACATGAGAATAAACAATCAATGAAAAGATATATGACACACAAACAGGCAAACAATTAAGCATGGGTTGCCTCCCACGAAAAGTATTTCTTTATTTATGAGTCTTGTAGCTAGACTCGAAGTGGTGCCCCTACGTGGTCTCATTTTTCATTCTCAATGAAAACTCTATCATATTGACAAAATTCTCATCTACTCGATACCTAGGCCCGAGGGTCAAGCAATTCTTATAGTAAAGTCTCCTTTTCTCCCACATGAAGCTTAAACCTTTTCAACATCGTCTTCGCTCTTTTCCTCAAAAGCTCTAATGTTGTCTCGCTCATAAAGGGATAAAGGGCCATATCCATTCATTTTCCAAGGCATCCTCTAAGTATCTCATCGTTTCCTTCCATAAACCTAACCGTTCCTTTGGATTTGTTGTAGCTCATCTTAGATTTTCAACAAACGTTTTTCCTAGCACAACTTGGGACAAGCTATAGTCAATGACACATTCTATGTCTTCTAGGACCACAAAATCAACTAAGTAGGTGAAATTTTTCTATAAAGACATGTACATCCTGACTCTTCCCACAAAATTGCAAACCCAACCCGGATACTTAGGGTCTCTCTTAATCTTAAGTCGCTCATTCATAATGTCATTGTAAACAACTGATGATATCACATTAATGGGAGATTCCGTATCTATGTAGGCATGCTCGACATTCATATATCCAATCATACAAGGGATTTTGATGTTCCAAGGATTTCTTCTCCTAATCTTTGGGCATATCCTAATTATGGGTGATCGAGGGTTGTCGATTATGTATTGGTGGTAAGCAACTTTCTTCCGTAGTGGGTAAGATTGAAGTAAGCACTATCTTCCTCATTCTCATTTATCCTATGCAATCCTTTAGGCTCATTGATTTCACCAATGATTTGGTTGCGAATAAATTTGAAGAAATGATGGTCAAGTGGTTGACTTGGAGTAGGTGGGCAAAACTTAGCAAGAAAACGGGTAGTGAGATCTTCCCAACTTGAAATAGATCTAGTGGGAAGACGCCAAAGCCATTCACTAGCTTGTTTCCGTAGATAGAATTGGAAGAGACACAAGCGCGTGGTATCCCGAGTAGTAGCATCAAGGTCGATGGAATCGACGATTTTAAGGAAATCCTTAAGATGCTGATTAGGATCTTCGGAACGAAGTCCATGGAATGCACATCCGTTTTGACCAACCGAATGGTGTCAAATCGAAGGGCTGTAGTTTGAGCTTGTTCGGGGAGCTCAATGGTGTTCCTATAGCCTAGGTTGCTTGGTCTTGAGTATTCACAAAGAGTGCGGCCTTTTGGCGGGTCATTTGGTGGTGGGTTGATGAGTGGTGGTTGGTTATCACCTTCCAGGATGAAAAGTGATGGGGTTACGAACAAAGGTCACGAAGAAGGGGGATAGACTATGAGGAAGCTAAAAATAAGAAAAAATCTTACTTGATAGGAATCAAGCAAAGGAACCTAAACGAGATAGACTCCTAACTAGCTATTCTATTCCCCGGCAGCGGCGCCAAAAACTTGATACGCGTACAACGTGCGTTCGGGGTCAAAGGAAACTTCCTTTTCTTCGAGCAAGTTTTTCAGCCACCTAGGCAGTGAACCTAATTGTTGTAGTGTAGTATTAGGATAAGCCTCGGGATTGATATCGTTCTCTAGGGGAATAGGAATGCTAGTGAGAAATTACTACGCTAAGGTTGGGGTTGAGGAAGATTATTTTTTATCTTTTTTATATTTTTTAGAAAATTGAAAGGTACGAATCTCGGGGTATTGGATTTGGGGGGTGGTATTTCTACTGATTACTCTACTATTATCTATTCTAATTAACTAAGCTAAGGGGTAGTCTATGTCTAATTAATGTGTGGTCGTATGATGATTAAAAATGTGTCTACCTAGATGCTATTACTCCCTAGTTGTCTTTTATTGATGGTTGAATTGTCACGTCCTTATTCTTAACGCGTTGTGTCTTCTAAGGTCGTAGGGTAAGCTTTTTTCCCTAACTCTTTGAGGATACCTTAAGGTTATTGCCTACAAAATCTCTAGGATTTATAAACTAACTCTAAGGTTATATTTGGATTTTTAGCCTACAATAAATCTAGGCGATTATAAACTAATGTTCACAAAGATTACTTACGCCTTAAAAACACAACGATAGCCTATTGCAATCCTAAGCCAGTTACAATTAAGAAAAGAGACAACCAATCAATATACAATAACTAGGTTTCATAGATCTAAGCAAACACACAAGTAAATTTGCCAGACATGGTAAACATGCAAGCATACACACATACAATCAAAGACATAATGAAATCAATGAAGTAGATTACTTATCTTGTTCTATAATAGGGTATGAGAACCCTAAGATACTGCCCAAGACAATCAAAAATCGTTTTTAGGTTTTACTCCACAATTCTACCTCTCTAAATTTCTAAAAATTCGAATTCTATATATAGAGTTACAATTGCGACGGCGTCACTCTTTAATTGTGACGCCGTCGGATCGCCGCCATTAGGGTTTCGTCTTGACCAAGTCATCCTTGTGACGGCGTCACGTTGGGGTTGTGACGCCGTCGGCTTCATCTTCTGACGCCGTCTGAATCTGGATATAGGCCGTCTGAGTTGTGACGCCCTACTCTTTAAAGCCTGACGCCGTCAGGTACAAAATAGCAATTTCACTTCTGAGCCATCGCAATTAGAGGGACGGCGTCGCCCTTTATCTATGACGCCGTCGGGTGCATTTCCAGCAGCTTGAGTGTCTTGATATTGACTTTAGCCATTTTCTTCACATATTCACGCCTTCTCATTCAAATAAGCATCATTCCAGCATTTTGCCTTCAAGAGACCTAAAAAGTGAAAAGGAACGAAATTAAGCAGTAACGGATATAAAAGTGGGCGATTAAGGGCTTAAATGCCCCCTCAAAAATGTACCTTTTAAATCCTTATCAGTTCGTTTAACGTACCAGTCAAGTAGGGAAACTACCCAGAAGGGGGTTTCAACCAAATAGATATATTCACAATATTCGAGCTTAATAAATAATTAATGGTTCAAATGATTATTCTAGTTTCATTAAAATACTTTCAAGGGTTGGTTTGTAAGAGATTTTTATCAGTTTATAAAAGAGTAACAAGAGGTCCATTATAGTCAAGTGGTTTTCGCTTGAAGTTTTATTTTGGTTAAATCGTTAAAGGGGTGTTTCAGTCTAACATTTATTAAATCAGTGATTGGGGCGATTCTTACGTTTTATATGTCGCTTTTCAAAGCTCCGGAGGGTGTTTTAAAGAACATAGAGGCTTTGCGTAATAGATTCTTCTTGGGAGCCGATGGGAATGAGAAAAAAATGTCTTGGGTAGCTAAGAAGTCGGTTCTTTCTGCCAAGAGATATGGGGGATTGGGAGTTGATAGTATGTTTGCGCTTAATTGTGCTTTGTTACTTAAATGGGCACGGAGATTTTTAACAAATCCTGAGGCGTTGTGGGTAAGAGTGGTAAAATCGATTCATGGTATGCATAGCTTGAACAGTGGTAGTTTGCCTGTATCCACTTATACCTCGATTTCAAGTTGATAGAAGACCTGAAAAGCAAATGGATTGATTCTATGGCTTTTGGCTCTAAGCGGGTGGGTAATCGTTCCAATAACAAATTATGGAATGATATTTGGTTTCGTGATGTTGCGTTAAGGTACTGATTTCACCGGATATATGCCTTGGAAAATCAAAAGAATGTGTTGTTGTTGAGAAGATGGCAAAATTGGGGTGGAACATCTCTTTTCTTCGTATTCATAGAGGAGGTGTTGAGGCAACTTAGTGGGAAGAGCTCGTTAGCGTTTTGTGTTTTGTGGTTCTGTCATCAGCCGATGATAGGTGAAGGTGGACAAAGTTAGTCTCAGGTGATTTTACGGTTTCTTCGACGAGATCCATTATAGATGAATATATCCTTCCTAGTACTAATACGCCGACGAGATGGTCTCCTTTGGTTCCTATAAAGGTGAACGTTTTGACTTGGTGTTCGGCTATTAATAAACTACCGACAAGGGTAAATCTGTATAATAGGGGGATTGAGGTCACTTCGATTTTGTGTGGGGTATGTGATAATGGTTTCGATTTAGCCAAGGATTTGGTGGTAGGGTGGGTCGTTTTTGGAGTCTTGATATCCTAACGATTGTTTTTTTTCTAAGTTGACAACTGTGGTTTGAGTAGCTAACTATATCCAAGGCGAAAAAGTTTTGTCTATAAGTGGTGTTCTTGGTGTTATGGTGGCATGTTTGGAATTTTCGAAATACTAGATTGTTCGCCAATAAAAACCAAAGAGAAATCTTTGCATAGATAGCATCGTGACTTATGTGTTTCTTTGGATTAGTGGTAAATGCAAAAAGATGAATTTAAATTGGGTAGCTTGGTTACAAGATCCTTGTTTAGCTATCTCTTCCGTGGTGGGATCTATGGAGGTTCCGAATGATTCTTTATTTCGGGCCGGGAAGAAGAGGGTTGTTGGTGCTTCTGTGTTTTGCTTCTCGCTGCTGGGACAAGATTGTTTGGATCGTGTGATTTTATGTCTTTTTTTGTTGTATCGTTTTTCTGGGGGCTTTTATGAGGCTGCATCAAAAAACACTTAGGAGTGAAAACCAGTGGCGCGGTCTTCGTGGTTGGGGATTTTTCTCTTGTGTCGGTTCTTTGTAATTGGCAGTTCTCACAGTTAAATCCTCGGGAGGTATCTTGTGTCCGTGGGTGGGGATTTTTTCATTCTTTTTGCGGTTCTCGCAGTTAAATCCTCGGGAGGTATCTAGAATGTGTTGATCGGTTTATTTTTAGATTTGTCTTTGTATACTTTAGCTTCTAATGTTTTGCTAGTAGCTTTTTTGTGTTTATATAATTTGGTCTTTCAAAAAAAAATGTTTCTATTGGTTGTAAGACGTTGGCAATTTGGATTAAAATGAAAACTTCATTTGATTGAAGGCTTTTATTGACTTCAGTTGACCCCACAAATTTGGGTCCTCAAGTTGTCTATAAAACATTATATAAACCAAGTTACATATTTGTGTGATCATACAAGAATTGCTCTCATTGAAAAAATGGACAGCAAATGTTTCTTTGCTCTCTGTTGTATTCTCTTGGTCTCGTTCCCTACTGAAATTTCAGCGATAAGGCCTAAAACAACGATGTCCGAAATGGCAAACGGTATGTATATATATATAGATGCATCTTTGTTTTTTCTTTCTTTTCTTGAAGTACGATATTCAATTCTTTTTTAAGGGCTTCACCTAGCCTCGCAGATCAAGAAATTACCTAGTTACCGAGCCTTATCGACTCAGAAGAAAATCGGTCATCGAGAATTAGCGGAGACGCTTGACCCATATGCTAAAGGTCATCCTACTGTTGCTTCCAAACCAGTAGTGGCTGCTGCACTTATGAATTTGCCTCCTGCGTATCCAAGTAAATCAACTCCAGCAGGCCCCCATTATCCTTAAAGATCCTCATCCAATACAGATGCATGATGTCTTAACCGGCCTAATATTAATGATTATGCTCTGCAGTTGTTACTAGCTACAATAATGATTGTTCAATGCAACGTAATGTTATATATGCATTTTGTTTTTGTATTATATGGCTATAAAACATTTTATAAAAGTACTATTAAGGTTAGTTCTGTACTTCTGTTCCAATATCGTACACGATTTTGTTTGTCGTTAATTTTGAAACATTTTGGCATACCAGGATGCATGTTCTTAGAAAAGGAACAACCATTGTTACATGAAACAAAGTGATATCTAATACTAAAACAAAAGCGAAATTATCTTGCCATTAGTTATGGATATTTACCCTAAAAAATTTCAGATAAGTGCAGTACTACGTTAATACTCGTCTCATGGTGACAAATTGACAAATACTACAGCCGATACCTATAAAGTAGACTAACAAAACGGATAAACAATTTCTCCACGTAAGCGGTCGACGAATTCCTCTTAGAAATCTTCATATAAAAGTCAACATCACTTTCCCTTCTGTCAAGTATCTACCAAATTGTCTATGGAAGTTGCTGTCACTACACAGGGCAGCACCGATAAATTTTTCCAACCAGTGGCGGATCCAGGAATTTGAAACAGGGTATGCACGATCGATCTTTAGGAGAGTTAATAATAAACCTGATTTTTTCGGGTTAGGTTTTTCGGGTCAGGTTTTTCAAGATTTAGATCAGACGTGATTTTACTTTTTGTATCCAAGTTATAAAAGTTGTTTTGGTTTGTAAATTTCCGTATATGCGAGACACTATTAGAGATTTAGAGTACACGTTATTTATAAAAGAACAAATTACATGTGTTTTTCAAGGTGTAAATATTAGTACTAAAAAAATTCAAAAAAAAAGTTCGTCAAAAGTATATCAAAGTGTATGTCTACTGCAAGATAAAAAGTTACTCGTCACAATGATGCATGTTTTGTCGCCTAACATCAACAATGATGCATGTTTTGTCACCTAACATCAAACATAACCTAACGAAACAATAAAAAAAGGAAAGCTAAAATGTTAAGGCAATGTTAAAATTATATAATGTCACTCTACACATTTTGAGTGAGTTGAGCCCTAGTTAACTAGAAGTCCACAACCTTAAATCACAACAATTGGGCCACACATAGATTAAAATATTGACTATTTGACTTAATTGCCTCATCTGCCTCCTTCTTCTTCATACTGTCGCCTGCCAATCTGCTTCAAAATTACAGTATTTTTTTTTTCTTTTTCAACCATTGATGAGTTTGATTAAGGTATGCACTCATATTATTCGTGGAGAAAAGTACAAAAATAAGCCAACATCTTTTTTGAAGTCCCCTTTGTGGTCAAGTTTTAACCCAATGTCCAAAATGGTCATGCGCAACCACTCGACTCCGCAGCTCCATCTAATATTCGCCACGTGTCCAAATGAAAGTACACTTTTTGTACTTTTTGTACTTTCATTTGGACACGTGGCGAATTTTGGGTGGAGCTGCGGAGTAGAGTAGTTGCGCAGTGGCGAATTTTGGGTGGAGCTGCGGAGTCGAGTGATTGCGCATGACCATTTTGGACATTGAGTTAAAAAGTGACCACAAATGGGACTTCAAAAAATATTTTTGCTTATTTTTGTACTTTTCTCTTATTCGTGCCTTTTAGAGTGTATGCACTCATAAACTTTTAGTGTATTTTATAGTCACATTTGAGAAAAAACATTTTTTTTACACTACTAAAAGCTTACACATGGTATGCACATGCATACCCTGTGATTAAGCTAGATCCGCCCCTGGTTCCAACGGACATTTTTTTGACGGAAATTAATTACGGAATTCCAACAATTTTCCATGGATTTCCATGCATGTGTTTTCCTAGCAATTAGTGACAGACAAATATTCGTCACAAATCCGTCAAAATTTCCTAGTAATTTCCTAGATATTTCTTAGAGTAAAGTGCAAAAATCGTCCGGTTCGGCGAAATTGCATGTTCCATCTCAAACATTTATAAAATGCCAAGATCGTCCATGTGGAAAACCTGTGTCAAATATCGTCCTTGACCAACATCAAATGACTACAATACCATTGTCTTCTTGCTTTTCTATATTTTTTTTTTCAGTTTTCTTACACAAATGGTCCTTGTGTTTCGCCAGGTTTTGCATATTTAGAACTGATTTTTTTTAATTATTTATTTAACTATTAATACTAGTATTAATTTTTTTACGTTTTTGTACCTTTTACTTACGTTTTAGTCTGTTTTTCTTACATTTTTGTCCGTTTTTCTTACGTTTTTTTTTCATACATTTTTGTCCATTTTTATACGTTTTCGTCCATTTTTATACGTTTTCGTTCGTTTTCTTACGTTTTCATCCGTTTCTATACGTTTTCGTTCGTTTTTCTTACTTTTTTGTCTATTTTTATCATTTTTTGTACGTTTTCATCCATTTTTGTTTGATTTTGTAAGTTTTTATTACATTTTGGTGAGTTTTTCGTACGCTTTTGTCCGTTTTTCTTACGTTGTTGTCCGTTTGTCTTAAGTTGTTGTCCGTTTTTATATATGCTTTCATACACTTTTATTCGTTTCTATACATTTTCGCCCGTTTTCATACATTTTTGCCCGTTTTCTTACGTTTTTATACGTTTTCGTCCGTTTTTCTTACGTTTTCATCCATTTTAATGCATTTTTCTTACGTTTTTGTCTGTTCTCTTTTTTTCTGTTTTCCTACATTTTTGTTCTGTTTTATACGTTTACGCCCTTTTTACGGACAAAAACGTAAGAAAACCGTATAAAAATGGTCGAAAACGTATAAAAACAAACAAAAACGAACGAAACGTATAAAAACAGATGAAACCGTAAGAAAACGGGCGAAAACATATAAAAACGGATAAAAACATATAGAAATGGGCAAAATGGATAAAAACAGACAAAAACCCAAGAAAAACGTATAAAAACGGATAAAAACGTAATAAAACGGGTGAAAACATATAAAAAATTGACAAAAACGTTTGAAACAGAAAAAACCGTAATAAAAACGGACAAAAACGTGAAAAAATGACAAAACGTAAGAAAAACGGATAAAAACATAAGAAAAACGGATAAAACAGACAAAAACTTAAGAAAACATACGAAAACGAGCGAAATGTATAAAAACGGACAAAAACATATGAAAACGGAAAAAAAACGTAAGAAAAACTGACGAAAACGTAAGAAAACAGGCGAAAACGTATAAAAATGGACGAAAATGTATAGAAACGGACAAAAAGTGTATGAATACGAAAAAAATGTAAAACCTGACGATACGCTGGGACCATTTGTGTAAGAAAACTGCAAAGAAATATAGAAAAAGAATGAGACAAGGGTATTTTAATCATTTGATGTTGGTCAGGGACGATATTTGCCCCAAAGATTTCTCACGTGGACGATCCTTGCACTTTCAAAATGTTTGGGACAAAACATGCAATTTGGCCAAACTTTAAAGATTCTTGAATACAGTGACATAGCAAATCCCCTTAAAAAAAATAATAATAATAAATAATAAAATCCTACATTTTTCTTAGTGATTTCCTATGATTAAAATTGTTGGGTTTTGTGTGAAAAGTAACAACACGGCTTCCTAGTGATTTATGTAAAAAAAATTGTTCTAAATAATAAAAAAAATGAACACAATAAATATTGTAAATATTTACCTAAGCTTGGGTTCACAATTTTTGTGTAACACTCCAAATTTCAATGAAAACTTTCGCCGAAATTTCCATTACTTTAGTGGATTAAATAGCAAAGTTCTGCTTTCATGAAGTTAACATTAATGTTAGACGAGACTTGGAATGTAACTAAAGAAAACGAGTTACGACTTGGATTGTAATGCAGTTTTACCACTCTAATTTCTTTCACCACCCTTCCTCGTAAGGATACCACAACATCTTGTTCTGCTGTTCGTAAGCTTACAACCACAACGTCTCCACGTATGTATATTTGTATATCTCTCATATTCTCAGTTGTTAATTGACTTGATTATAATCATGTCTTAAAACATTGGTGTAGCGCTAGAGACTCCAAGATGCCAAGATCTCAGATTAAATAATCCAGAATACTGTTATAAAAGAAATGAGCATCATCATTAGACTCGAATAATATACATATGTTTACCTTATGAAGACGGACATTTGTTGACATCATACCGTACGCTCTCTGTCGGCGTGTATGTGAATATATATCCTTGTACTAAAATGATCAAACTTGCTATGAATTTATCATCATGTTCATCATTTATGCTCTTTTTAACTGTAAGAAAGGGTATTGTTTTATTTTGAATTGTAATAAAAATTTAGTGCTTTTTGAGTTTTCGTTAATCCTTCGTTATTGTTGCTTGTTCTTGCGACATCAAGTAACTTTGCCGAGGTGCAAATTGAAACGGACAATTTACTTATAACAATTTTGTTTGCTAGAAAAGTTTTCGAGAATATAAGAACCTGACTTTTCTAATTTGTAACCACACTTTAGAGATGTAGGAATTACGATAAGGATTTAAAAGGTACACTTTTGAGGGTCATTTAAGCCCTTAATCGACCACTTTTTATACGTTACTTCTTAATTCGTTTCCTTTTCACTTTTCGGTCTCTTGAAGGCAAAATGCTGGCATGATGCTTATTGGACGAAAAGCGTGAATATGTGAAGAAAATGGCCAAAGTCAAATCAGACACTCAAGCTGCTGGAAACACACCCGACGGCGTCACAGACAAAGGGCGACCCCGTCCCTCTATTTGCGACGGCTCAGAAGTGAAATTACTATTTTGTATCTGACGGCGTCAGGCATTGAAGAGTAGGGCGTCACGAAGACCTTTTCTCCCAGACGGCCTAGATCCAGACTTAGACGGTGTCAGAAGCTAAAGCTGACGGCGTCACAACCTCAACGTGACGCTGTCCCAAAGTTGACTTGGCTAAGACGAAACCCTAATGGCGGTGATCTGACGGCGTCACAATTAGAAGGTGACGCCGTCACAGTTGTAACTCTATATATAGAATTTGAATTTTCAGACTTTTGGAGAGGTAGAATTGTGGAGTAAAAACCTAAAACTATTTTGATTTGTCTTGGACAGTATCTTAGGGTTCTCATACCCTATTTTACAACAAGATAAGTTATTTACTTCATTGATTTCATTATTTCATCGATTGTATGTGTGTATGCTTGCATGTTCACCATGTCCGGCTAATTTACTTGTGTGTTTGCTTAGATCTATGAAACCTAAGTATTGAATATTGATTGGTTGTCTCTTATCTTGATTGTAATTGGCTTAGGATTTCAATAGGCCATCGTTGTGTTTTTAATGCTTGAGTAATCGTTGTGAACCTTAGTTTATGATCGCCTAGAGTAATTGTTGGCTAAATATCCAAAGATAACCTTAGAGTTAGTTTATAAATCCTAGAGATTTTGTAGGCAATAACCTTAAGGTATTCTCAAAGAGTTAGGGAGAAAAGCATTCCCTACGACCTTAGAAGACACAACGCGTTAAGAATAAGGACGTGACAATTCAACCATCAATAAAAGATAACTAGGGAGTAATTGTATATAGGTAAACACATTTTTAATCATCATACGAGCACACATCAATTAGACATAGACTACCCATTAGCTTAGTTAATTAGATAATTAGATAGTACAGTAATCGGTAGAAGTACCACCCCCCCAAATCCAATACCTCGAGATCGTACCTTTTAATTTTCTAAAAAATATAAAAAAAGATAAAAAAATAATCTTCCTCAACCCCAACCTTAGCGTAGTAATTTTTAACTAGCGTTCCTATTCCCCTAGAGAACGATATCAATCCCGAGGCTTACCATAATACTACACTACAACGATTAGGTTCACTGCCTAGGTGGTGGAAAAACTTGCTCGAAGAAAAGAAAGTTTCCTTTGACCCCGAACGTGCGTTGTACGCGTATCAAGTTTTTGGCGCCGCTGCCGGGGAATAGAATAGCTAGTTAGATATTTAGCTCGTTTAGGTTCCCTTGCTTGATTCCTATCAAGTAAGATTTTTTCTCATTTTTAGCTTCCTTGTAGTCTATCCCCCTTCTTTGTGTTTGTGTTCGTTAAACCCTTTTCATTTGTCGCTATGGCAAGTGAAGTTGCATTTGAATCATTAACAAATGAGGAACAATTGAATTTCACAAATTGGATTGCTTTTTATTGTTCTAATGAATTTGTGAGTGATCTTAGAGATATCCAAAAGGAGACGGGTGTAAGGTTGGATGGATTTTATAAATTTTGTGCTTGTGTGGCTTCTATTCAACGATCATTGTTAGAATCAACTCCTTTTAGTGAGACCCTCTGGAAAAAATTTGAGAAAAGCCTCCTAATCATAAACCATCAGTTGATTGATCTTAGGCACCATGATCAAAAAGACCTAGTTTTTAAGAACATGGAACCTAAACCCGAACAAGATTGTAAGCTGGTTAGAGTTGAACTACCTAGTTGCATGTGTGGGATAGATTTCAAAACATATGACACGCATGAAGAATCCTTTTGGAAAATAGAACATTGTGATCAAATTTTTGAGAATGACTCTTATGAATCGGACCAAGATTTTTTTTGGGTAAAATGTCAAAGACCCGGTAAATATATTACTCCAAAAAACGTTTAAGTACAAAGGATATGGGTGAATCCCATATCTCAGCCCGTTACATAGGCGGACAACTTACATAACAAGAAACTTCCTATTTTCTAAACAAGAAAATAAACCACTACTCAAAAGATAACATTATACTCCTATGAGAACACAATTACTTCCTACCAAGGCCTTGGAGCTTGATACCATACGTGTCATAATAAGCATCCAAATTCCCTGGAAGATCGTAGACCTGATCCGCATAGTCATCATAAGCATAATCATCATAATCATCTTTACGATCATGACCGCCACCAAAAAGGTTCATTGACTCATCAAAAGTGTTCACAACCTACTCTTCATCACTATCAGAATCAACAATCTCTCCCACCTTTGAGAATGGGTTAACCCTCTTAGTAGAAGAAGTAGACGGAAAATCCTTTTTATTACCTGGATAATCAACCTTTTTAATAGGATTACCATAATTATCAATAAGAGTAGCTTTCCCATCAATAAGAAGCTTTTCAAACTCCAAAAATTTTTCAACAATAGGGGTAGGACCACCCTCGTTAGCTTCCATTGAATCACTCACAAGCGGTTCTTGTGATACATTACCCGTCTTAACAGACCCAACCTCCTTAGCTTCCAATGTACTTCCGGAATCCACTACATCATTAGGAATACCACCTTCATCTGAATCGATCATGTTAAATGCATCAAAAGGATTAGATGTAGCAATCTCCGTCACACTCGTACTAGCCACTTCAGTGGCTTTCTTCTTTGTATTATCCACCTTCTTGGGTTTAGGAGGAGGTGCTTTAGGTTGATACTTAAACTTAGGACCCACACCAGGTTTAGTAAAACCTCCCTTACCTGGAACACTTTGACCACCATTCCTACCCTTATTCATGGTATTGACGGTTTGAAAACCATCATTAACACTCTGTTTATGCTGAGTAGGAGGTGGAACAGATTTAGGACAATCAAGTAGCGTATGACCAAAAAGCTTACACGTATCACACCGAGGCGGTTTCCATTCGTATTCAACCCGAATCTTTTCAATAGTAGAACCTGTCCCATCAAGTAATGGTATCTCAACAGTGATGCTCTCCCTAAGAACCTGACCCTCCTTAACTTCAATCAAGCACCTAGCAAAACTACTTCGACCCCATGATTCCAAGCACATTTGACTAGTGTAAGAATCTAACATTTTTGGCATACCAATCAATGTGGCTAGGAGGCTGAGACCATCATCAGAAAATATAGCAAGGGGCACATCATGGAATTTAACCCATACCGGAATATTAGTCAAATCCTCTTTAAGAAGGTTGGTGTTTAGGGTCCAATGTTTAAGAATAATAGGCACATTTCTAATCATCCACGGGCCATTTTCAAGTACATCATCAACACCTTTCTTAGAATTAAACTTAAAGAAGAAGAAACCCTTAGCATTCATCATGACCTTTTGAACGCCATACTTAGCCCACTTATTACGTACATAATAATCAACAACAGGGAAAGCAATACGTTTACCAAGAAATAGCCATACAGATTATTCTCAAATCTGGTATTCACCTCTTCAACCACTTTCATCAGGACGGAAAGATCAACTCCGTTAGTTTTATTGCCACACTCCAACCTACGAAAGTTAGACATTCGTTTCATAGGATCATTAGATGTAGCACCCGCATAGGAAACCGGCTTCCCACTAGCAGCCACCTCCGTATTCTTCAATTGGATATCATGCATTGCTGCCTCAAAGTCCTTACAAGCATCTAAAACCACCTTATTAATACCATTGTTTTCACCATTATCGACCAATGGTGCCTTGAGTGAATCAACCATAGGGTATTGAGTGGTACCCATATCATCAACATCAACACGAACACTAGTAGAAGCATTGGACGCGCTAGTGTTATTTAAAAAAGCCTTATTCATCTCTCTCAATACCCGCGTACATCAAATAAATTAAATCGACCACTTAGATAAAACCCTAACTGTAAACAATTAAGGTTTCAAACAAAACGTACCAAATAATCAACCTCCAGCCATTATGATCACACAAGTAAGATGTATAATCGATTAATTACTAAAGAATGTTGTGTGATAAGTAACAATTAATGTGATGCAATAATAAACAATTAATGTGAGGCAAATATAACCAATAGCGATTGACAAAAATATTCCCTACTGTGTAATCATAAAATAGTTCTAAGCATCACTGATCCACTAAGGGATCAATTAAGAAAAGAAGTATCTTAATGATCGACCAATAAGGTTTGTTTGTGAATCGATTTGTCGCGAAAATCGCCTAGTTGAGGAGATAGACTTTTCTTAGGGTATCGTTTTTTAATCGGACCAAGAATTTGAAATGGCTAAAGAAGGATTTGAGATACTTAGGAGTGTATTTGGGTTAGATCATACTAAAACATATGATGAACATTTAAGAGATCTAGATATAATGGAGAATGAGCTGGAAACTCCAAGCCCACAAGCCCTACCATCACTTGAGGAACACACATCACCTATAACTTACCTGGAAGAAGTATAAGAGACTATAGGAACCCTGATCAATATAGAGCCTTTGGACTAAACGCCACTAGAGAATGTAGGTTTAGATGCATGTTGTCATGACCTCTCTCTTAGTCCTAGGGAAGTTCCTAATTTTGCTGAACCGGAGCCTCAACCAAAAACCTTACCCAATTTTCCGTCTTTAGATGTGAATCTAGGAATTGAATGAAGCCCCAATCCACCCATCAAAATAAATAGTCCAGGTAGTTGCTTGATAAAGGTAGTGAACTCTAAGGCCATGTAGAGTGGAAGCTAATATAGGAGTAACCCATGACCTTACGCACTTACGTCACCCATTCATGGTTGATAACAAAAAACATTATGGGTTTAAACCGGGTTTATTAGGTCAAGATGGATCCTTAACTAAGAATCTCTTGAAGTTGATAGAAGATGATCCATTTCTAGGAGAAAGACTTGATTCACCCGCTACACCCATAAAATTAGGTAAGGTTATAATGAATGGAGCACACCCCTTTGAGCATATAAATCACCCATCACCCTCTCCTCATGTAGCAAATTTCCACCCTAAGGGTGTGTATCGCTCCTATCACCCGCACTTAAGCTTAAGTGTAGAAAAAACTTCCCCTTTATCCATTAAATAAGGGTAAAGTCAAGCTCGTGACTCGAACAAAAACAAGCGCTTCTTGGGAGGCAACCCATGTGTTTTTCTTTTTCTTTTTTATTTGTGTGTCATATATCGTTCTCATGTTTGAATTTGTAAAAATGCTTTGTTTTGTCTTTAACCTCGTCTTAATTACATATAAAGGTATTTTACAAAAAGGATAAGTGTAGGGAGGATTACACACGTTTTTAAAAGAACGTGAACATAAGAACTACAATTATTGAAAATGATATATATGTGTTTGTTAGAGTAAAATGCTTGTATTGAGTCATAATGGATGTTTAGCAGGAATTTTTCCAGATTTTAAAGGTGTAATTTTTCAAGAATTTTTGCAGAAAAATGCAGCAGACCAGTTTCTGTCAGGATAACCTGATGGCGTCAGGATTAGAACCTGACGACGCCAGGAGGAGTAGAAACAGCTTATTACTTTCTCTCATTTTCTGTGCTATTTATAAATTTTTGGAAATTCTCAGGTCTTAATTTTCCAGAAAATCTGTAAACATCCATTCTACAAGCATTATATCCTATTAAATCTGAAATTACATCTTGTTGTGATTTTTCTTTGTTCGGTTTGATGCTTTGGGTTGTCTGTTTTCTTAAAGTGTGCAGGTTTTATTTATCAAGAAGAAGAAACATAGCATTGGATGGAGCTTATCACGCATACATTCTTCTTGGAAAAGATTTAACCACTACTTCACACGGATCCTACCGAGCTAATAAGGGGAGTATTAGTTTCTTTCCCTTTTAATTACCTTCCATTATCATAACTTTGATACTTTCGGGGAACATTGGGGACAATGTTCAGTTTAAGTGTAGGGAGGGAGAATAAACGGGAACTTTGAAACTATGCTTATCCTTGACTATTTGTCTTGTCCTATTTCATTTGTGTAATAAGCTATGAGAGATATCGGTTAGGGTAATTTTAGTACCAAATTTAAAAAATTACATGACATGCAGGAGTGGGCCATTAGTCTTAATAAAGTGTCTCATGGATAGGAAGTTATATGACTAGCACAAAAACCCTTTACCACTCAAATTCCATCCCAAAAATATGAGGTTCGCACCTAGATTTGTAGGAATTAAAGCATTCACCTTTAATGCTTCGAGAGTGTCCCGGTAGTATAATAGATTCTAGAACTTGTTTTGTGATGCATTCCGAGATCGCTAGTGAGACTACACTTGTGTAGTTAGGAATAACTAAATGATAAGAGTCATTAGGATAACCCTTGTTTGATACCCGTATTATAATTACTTCTTCCACATTGGTTGAGTAATTCCCCCCACACCCTTGCGATGTACTCATCTTTAGTACACGATACCCCTAGTTAACCCCTCAGAGCCTATCCTTTTTGCGGTTCTCGTGATGTTTCGGTTTTCCGGAATATCAATAAAGAGCATTGTTTACAATCCACCCCCAAATGTACACCCAAATCGCCTTAGCCTACCTTGTATGGACTCACTTTTAGTGCATTATTGTTATCATACTAAACTCTTAGTTCAATTATCTAGTTACTTGCATGGTTGCTAAGTCGAGTCATATTTTTTGTACACAGTTTTGGGACGATTGGGACTCATGGGTAAAGTTAAATTTTATGAAGTGACGGGAAGGAACATTAAATTCAAATTCCCTTTATTTACGCAATAATGTACTCCAAGTGTTTTGATCTTTTCAATTCGGGTCAAATTACTGTTAGAGTAATAAAAACTCAAGTGTAGGGATGTGCCTATAAATTCCTTATATTTTGATGTTATCGTAGAGGATGGTAGAGTAAAAGTGTATGAAAAAAAAAAAAGTATACGGGCTACCATCCTACATCTATCTTTATATTTATGTTTGTTTGTTTCAAATTTATCTAGAGTTTAGAGTTTCGAGTCTTGGCTTAGCAACGCCATTCTTCTCATGCTTGTTACATAAATATTTTTTACTTGCCACCACTAAATCGCCTATCCAACCAAACCCTTTGTTTCCCTACCGTAAGCCTAACGTTACAACCCTTTAAAAGACCTCTTAGATAGTTTTTCCTAGGAGCTTAAGCCAAAGCGGTGGAGGTTTGATCTAGTCTCAAGCCAATGGTAATCTATGTACTAGGACCGGTTAATGAGTGTTTTTCTTCCATTTCCAATTTGATATATTTCATATACACCCGAGAGATGAGAGTATCCAAACACCGCTTGTGAGGTGCTAGTATGTAATTTTCGTGCTTGTTATGACTTTTGCGGGGCTTATACTTGTTGTGAATTGTTCTAAACCAATGCTTCATGCCCCCTAACTTATAAATTGATTGGCCAAAAGCACATTTGCTTGAGGACAAGCAAATATCAAGTGTAGGGATATTTGATAAGGATTTAAAAGGTACACTTTTGAGGGGTCATTTAAGCCCATAATCGAACACATTTATATCCGTTACTGCTTAATTTCGTTCTTTTTCACTTTTTAGGTCTCTTGAAGGCAAAATGCTGAAATGATGCTTATTTGGACGAAAAGGCGTGAATATGTGAAGAAAATGGCCAAAGTCAAGATCAAGACACTCAAGCTGCTGGAAACACACCCGACGGCGCCAGACAAGGGTGACACACTGTCCCTCTATTTGCGATGGCTCGAAGTGAAATTACTATTTTGTACCCAACGGCCGCTTTGAAGAGTAGGGCATCACGAAGACCTTTTCCCCGTGACGGCATAGATCCAGATTCGACCTGTCGGTGAAGCTGACGGCGCACAAACTCAACGTGACGCCGTCCCAAAGTTGAATTGGCCAAGAAGAAACCATAATGGCGGATCCGACGCATCACAATTAAAAGGTAACGCCATCGCAGTTGTAACTCTATATATAGAATTCGAATTTTCAGACTTTTGGAGAGGTAGAATTGTGGAGTAAAAACCTAAAATGATTGTGGTTTGTCTTGGGCAGTATCTTAGGGTTCTCATACCCTATTTTACAACAAGATAAGTTATTTACTTCATTCATTTCATTATGTCTTCGATTGTATGTGTGTATGCTTGCATGTTCACCATGTCCGGCTAATTTACTTGTGTGTTTGCTTAGATCTATGAAACCTAGTGATTGAATATAGATTGGTTGTCTCTTATCTTAATTGTAATTGGCGTAGGATTGCAATAGGCCATCATTGTGTTTTTAATGCTTGAGTAATCTTTGTGAACCTTAGTTTATGATCGCCTAGAGTAATTGTAGGCTAAACATCCAAAGATAACCTTATAGTTAGTTTATGAATCCTAGAGATTTTGTAGGAAATAACATTAAGATTTTCTCAAAGAGTTAGGGAGAAAAGCATACCCTACGACCTTAGAAGACACAACGCGTTAAGAATAAGGACGTGACAATTTAACCACCAATAAAAGATGACTAGGGAGTAATAATATCTAGGTAAACACATTTTTAATCATCATACGAGCACACATCAATTAGACATAGACTACCCCGTAGTTTAGTTAATTAGATAATTAGATAATAGCGTAATCGGTAGAAGTACCACCCCCCAAATCCAATACCCCGAGATCGTACCTTTCAATTTTCTAAAAAATATAAAAAAAGACAAAAAAATAATCTTCCTCAACCCCAACCTTAGCGTAGTAATTTCTCACTAGCATTCCTATTCCCCTAGAGAATGATATCAATCCCGAGGCTTACCCTAATACTACACTATAATGATTAGGTTCACTGCCTAGGTGGTTGAAAAACTTGCTAGAAGAAAAGGAAGTTTCCTTTGACCCCGAACGCGCGTTGTATGCGTATTAAATTATATGTTTCTACATTCCCCCTACACTTTTCACTTCTCTATCTCTAACACCCTTTTTAGTTTTTCATAACTATTTTGGAGATAAAGTTCTCCCTCTTATTTTCCACAAAAGTAGAGATCGAAAATTAAGGAAAAATTCCTGCAACTAAACGGACACCAACTATTTTGTTTTTCTTTTGTGGACTACAATAATCATGATGCTTAATTCTTAGTGAAAGGCTTCACCTAGCCTCACAGATCGAATAATTAACAAGTTACCGAACCTAATTGACATGGAAAGGGACTGGTCACTTATGGTTAATGGAGTCGTTTGACTCATGCTAAGGATTATCGAAATGTTACACTCAAACAAGTAGAGGCTTAGTATGCTTTTCGAGAAAATACCTACATTGTTGAGTTTAAGATATATGATATACAAATAAAACCATATAGACATCGCAGAGTACACAACGGAAGACTTAGAATCATAATAACAATTAATTAACTGAAAATAAATGTTAACGCACTTTGCAAATGGTTAGATCTCTTGAACAAAGAAGATGAAGTGGATTAAAGAGTTGTCCCTTACCGTTTTATAACTCAAACCAATTTGTATAAGAATAATGTCTTACAACCACAGTTTTGTACACACGAATTAACCGCGAATCAAAGCGATTACTAGATCTAACACAAGCCTTTGTTTAATGAAAAACAAAACCAAAACACCCTATGGGAGGGGTTCGGCCGAAGGTATGCAAGAGAGGAGAGGAGAGATCTAGGGTTAATTCAATGCACAAAAGTTAACCATACACCTTAACTCTAGACCTGTATATATAGTGGTAGAATAGCTTGTAGGAAAAGTTAGGGTTTGGGCTTTGAAACCCCATATGGCCGGCCACCTTAAGAAGAAAAAAGGGGAACCCGATCTTTTTCATTTTAAGTTATTCACCATATATTCTCTCATTTTACATTTAACGGTCGTTAGTTATTTCCGTTAAATAATTAACGATCGTTAGACGGACTTTTGTGTAATAATTAATCGTAATCATTAAAATTAATTATTAACTTTAATTCTCATTCACTAATGTGTGCAATCCCGTGGTCACGAGTTCGAATCCGGACATTCACCGTTTATAAAATATATATATTTCCAACTGACCCCGCTTGGATATGTTTACAAAATGTGTAATGACATTGGTTAGCGTCTAGCAACACGCCAATGCCCCCGGCACAACTCGTGTATGGTTTTCTGGAGAAAAACCACTTTGATGATTCATCATCAAATTCATCCTTTTGTTTCTAATATCATGTTAATAAGAATATGGATCTCACTCATTTCTTAATTAACTATTCTGTTTCTCGCTTTATATGATTGTTCAAGATTACCAATTCCTCGAACATATTCCAAGACCTTGGGCATGGCCATGCAAACATCTTGAAAACCCTACGAGGGCCAGAATATTATACTTCAAAATAAATTTGAAGGAAACAAATCCCATTTTCACTACGATCAGAATTCATAAATTTCGCAACACTTTTGAAAACAACCCTTATAACTACCAGTTACGTATAGCGTTAGATTTCTTCATAGAAATGCACTACATCCATGACATATCTCTGGTATCTCAAGTTAGAGGATAAATATTCATGATGTACTTAATGACTAAGATCCATAAAGTATCATCATATGGGTGTGATAAGTCCTATACTCAATTCATTGAATATCATCTGAAATTAGTCATGCTACGCATCAATATACTTTCAAGTTTATTCTAACTAATACTTAGATTTGTCTTAATTCAATATCATTCCCATGTTATTGATCGACAACGGACTATTTATAATAACTTAAGTTATTCAAGGATTTAAACATGCAAATATAGGATAACATCATAATAAATGAATAATAAACGTAACAAAATACTTTATTTCATTTCAATAATAATGTTTACAATATCCTTTATCCAAATACTAAATAGATCAATGCATGATAATTCTTAGTTAATGAATTTTGCCTATCATACTTGTTGACAGGGCATAATTTCAATTAACTTTGATCTATAGGAATTTTGAGAATACTTATTTCAAGAATTCAATAAGTGAATTTCTTGTCTGTGTTTACACACATCTTGATATTGTCATAACATTCCATAAGGTGCGTGACAACCTGAACCAACTTTTATGACAATCATCTTTCAAAACTTTAAAGTTTAAAGTATTCTTTATTCATTAATGTATAATGCAATTATGCTCTTAATTGAGCATAACTAGTCAACATGATCATCATCAAAGATGCAATGACTAGAATTGAGTGTCATTTCAATTATACTAGCATCATTGTGTACAACCAACAATATGCTCTTTAAACATCCGTAAACTTTGAACAGTTATAGTGTAATGTTGGTGCCTGCCAAAACTCAAGTTTGTTGGCAATGACAATTATGAAACAATTGCCATATTTTCATCCATAGAATCTAGGAGCATCTCCAGACTCTGGAATGTGATTCTAAATCCAAACATATTCCTTTTAAAATATTTATTACACTAACAACTTTCAATGTTGTTAAATCATCTTGTAATCAAGCATGACACAACAATCTTATACACAACATGATGTACATGATGAATCTTCAAGTTAGACTTTAAGATCTCATTATATGTCCATCATGTTCTATTAGACTCGTTTATTTACCACATATGTTTATAATAATAAATGTATATTCCAAGGTTGTATATCTTATTTCCAAATCTTACAAATAAAGTTCATTCCCAACTAAAACTTAATTAGGTGGAATGTAGTTGCCCATACAACATATAAGATTTAAAAAAATAAAATAATACTCCCACTAGCTTTCAAGAATACTTATGAGCAATCTTATTTTAAATATTAAATCAAACATGGATTTAATATTAAACATAAGAATCATCTCCTAGATGCATGCATATATCCATTCATGGATTCTTGCAGTTTGTACATATTCAAAGATTATTTGAATTCATAAAACTATTTTGTATTACTTATCGTCCAGCAAGCAAAAGTAATTCCACAACAAAGAGTTTTGATATTCATTGTCAAAATTTCATATCAATAAAACTAAGTATGACAATTATAATCTTTATACTTCTATTTAATGTATCTAGAAAAGAATATTCAATCATTGTTAATTGCTTAATTATCATTAATATTATTATCACTAGATATGCATTAAATATGTGTACAATATTGTCCACATGATTTCTACACAAAGATTTAAACCACTAGGGGTTCCATCCTTTGAAGAAACTCATTTTCATTAAGATAAACCAAGTTTCTAAAGTTGATTATCCTTATGGACATCATCTCTACATTCATAGTATGATTGATTTACCACAATTCAACATTTGGTAAATTTATCATTATGATTAATAAAGCTTACCATGATCCCTGAACTCATTTCTCAGTATATTAAATATCTGAGATATCCTTACGGATCTATGAATGATAATTCCATCATATTGAGGTCTATCATTTACATGTTTAGCCTCATAATGATATTTTCTAGTGCAATTTAGAAGATTATGTATTTTGTAATTTAATCTTTCAAGATCTAAACAAAACTCCCACTTGCCTTTAACAATTTAAAGATTACTTTTAAATAGTTTAGCAAGTAGAGCAACAATACATTGTTCTCTTTTAGGATATTACAAAAAACATTTACAGTTCCTGACATAGGTTTGTTACAACCCACTGTACAAGTAATTTAACAAATTCAGAACTTCAATATAAGACTTAATGTGATTCATCACTTTCCATAAAAATGGTGTCTTATTAATCTTCTAGGTTGGAGTCTTATTGAGTATATTCAATCTATACTCAATCTACTAACCTTGATAACGTTTGGAAGAAACTATAGTTATCTTGAATCAAACAGTGCCAATACATTTTGATTCTTCTAACTGAACATTCCATAAGACTATGGTATTTCATTATAATTAATATTGTAAGATAATCTAACAGTATTTAAGATAACCATCTACTCTTTGGCTTACCTATTTACCAACAAAGTAAAACTTAATGGTACAATATAATTACCAAGTCAATCGCATGCATTATAACACAAGTATTTTTGACCAAGTCAAAAGACATAATAGTTATAATCCCACTATACGTTGTAAGTCATTGATCAACTCATTGACTTCATGCATATGTCTTAAAACATAGCAATTTAAGGTCTTACTTTATATTGTAAGTTTTGTATTAAAAGACTTCATGTTTGTGACTTTACAAAGAAATCATAAACATGTAAAATTAAAGTAATTATGAACACCACCACGGGTTTCAATTAATAATTTCAAGTTAATATTTACTACATCTATTTTTTCATTCAACAAATACATAAATACTTAAAATCAAAGTAGTATTAGATTACTTCATTTAATTATGTCATTTCATGAAATGTTCAACGAAGAAACAAAATCATCAATGCTCGTTCTCACGAGACGTGGTTATTTTATCTTGGGCTACAATCTAGTTCACGTTCTCACGTAACATAAATTGTAACTACAAGTGTTTCTTAAATGACATGAATATTTAAAGTAGTCTTTGTTATCATCTTGACACATGTTCTTAATAGGGTAATCATACACATTTAAATGTATAATTCGTATTAGAACGTTACTCTTTACTCCTCGGTCAAGAGAATCCATTTAAATCATATTTATATGTGTTGTACCTTCCACACAATAAAGATTTCTCCCACTTGTGCATGTAACAACATCATGTAGCAGATAAACAACACGAAAAACGTTTGTTTATTTGATTAATATGATTTGTGTCATAGATATAACAAGTAGATGTAGGACTATATTGTTTAGTAAGGAAACGTACACGACTATCCCTAAAAGCATAAGTGCCTACAATTGGAAAGTAATTATCTATATGATATTCAAGAGATAATTTGGATTACTACACAGCAAATAAGGCTTGTAGCTCCTACTGAATTAGAAATCGTTTCAACAACTTCTTATTCAGTAATGCAACACAATGCTCCCACTTAATTTGACAACATTTTAAATGTTTCATAACCAGTGAAAACAACTTTCTTGCTTTTTACTTTCCTACATCTTTGAAGAATCATACGTAATCATTACTAAGGTACTAAAAGGTGTATTCTACTCTATGAATGATGTGTTATCCATCAATGTTATTAACTTGAAAAATTGGGTATGCAATTTCTTCCTTAACAGGCCTACCATGCCCATAATGGTATGTAGCACCTTTAAAGGTTAAAGCAAAACAACTAGATAAATAATGCTAGTTTTCCTTTTAGGAATTTTTATGGTAATTAGTCTAGCTTCTAATTTAGTAACTCATATACATGTTTTCCAGTTAACCAAAAGTCATGTTTGTTACAAAAGGATTCATTCACCAAATGAGGGTAATGAAATCTTTATGGAAAATATGACGTGCAATTGCTATGAGTTACATTAGAATTTAGACAATTCAAATGTTCCTATTATACCTTTCTCATTCATGAAAATGAATAGGATTGAGTCTCATGCTTCTCCCATGGAAAAAAGACTTCGTTTGTCTTTTCGGTAAATTATTCTCGATCAAACACTTGTTTGAAAGCAGAATGGATCAATTTACTAATCAAAGACTAAACCACGTTTACGGTTAAATGTTGCATTTATACATTCAAAATAATTAAATTTTAGTATTTTCGATAATTAACCTTTTGACGAAAATTAAATACCCATGGTTCATAAACATATAACCATTAAATTTACACTGAAAACTAGAATCCAAATTGACATAGTTTCATGACATCAGTTGATCTGCTAGTAATGAAATTATTCAAAATTGTACTGAAGTCGAACCTCAATTGCCAATTTTCAAATTGCAACTCCTAGATTTATGGGATTTACATATTGCCAACAACAGTTGCAATGTAAGCATGTTTTATCCCCATCTTATGCCTTAAGTTGGCATTTCTCACTACAAAACTCAATTAAGTTGACCAACTTAAGAAACTGCAAAATCATCCATGCCCGTTCTCACGTCACGTGGATATTTTACCCTTTGATTACGATCTAAATCACGTTCTTACGCAAATAAAAGGTAATCTCAGGTGTTTCCGTTTAATTGCGTAAGGCCAAATTAAAACATATACCACATAGAACATAATTGATTTAATAATAATAATTGAGGTCTTCCACAATTTTAGATCTATAAAAAATTAGTGTATATCACTTAACCAAGTAAATCATACAATAAAAAAATCCATGACAAAACAAGCATGTATTTATCATGGATATAAATTACACTTAACAATTAATGCAATTAAACAAGAGTTACGAAATTTAATACACATAAAATTGCATGCAGCCTAGGGTTTTCTAATCCAATTAAAAACAAAAGTTTACAAAACCCTTTTTAGGGCACAAAAGCCCCCAAAAAAACAAAAAAAAAACAAATCAGGTTTAGGTTTTGCAAACCCTAGATCTACACATACAATTAATAACACAATACAATTTTTTTGTTTTACGCGTTTCGGTAATTAATTACTTATTATACAAGGCTCGTGATGCGACTGTTGAGTTTAAGATATATGATATACAAATAAAACCATATAGACATTACAAAGTACACATCGGAAGACTTAGAATCATAATAGCAATTAATTAACTGAAAATAAATGCGTAACGTACCTCTTGCAAATGGTTAGATCTCTTGAACAAAGAAGATGAAGTTGTTTTAAGAGTTGTCCCTTACCGTTTTACAACTCAAACCAATTTGTGTAAGAATAATGTCTTACAACCATAGTTTTGTACACACGAATTAACCGCGAATCAAAGCGATTGCTAGATCTAACACAAGCCTCTATTTAATAAAAAAAAAATCCAAAACACCCTATGGGAGGAGGGTTCGGCTGACGGTATGCAAGAGAGGAGAGGAGAGATCTAGGATTAATTCAATGCCAAAAGTTAACCAAACACCTTAACCCTAGACCTGTATGTATAGTGGTAGAATAGCTTGTAGGAAAAGTTAGGGTTTGGGCTTGTGAAACCCCCATATGGCCGGCCACCTTAAGGAAGAAAAAGGGGAACCCGAATCTTTTCTATTTTTAAGTTATTCACCATATATTCTCTCCTTTTACATTTAACGGTCGTTAGTTATTTCCGTTAAATACTTAACGATCGTTAGACGGACTTTTGTGTAATAATTAATCGTAATCATTAACATTAATTATTAACTTTAATTCTCTTTCACTAATGTGTGCAATCCCGTGGTCACGAGTTCGAATCCCGACATTCACGGTTTTATAAATATATACGGTTTTATAAATATATACATTCACGAGCTCGAATAATATACATATGTTTACCTTATGAAGACGGACATTAGATGACATCATACAGTACACTCTCTGTCGGCGTGTATGTGAATATATATTGTTGTACTAAAATGATCAAACTTGCTGTGAATTTATCATCATGTTCATCATTTATGCTCTTTTTAACTATAAGAAAGGGTACTGTATTCTTTTGAATTGTAATAAAAATTTAGTGCTTCTTGTGTTTTCGTTAATTCTTCAGTTATTGTTGCTTGTTCTTCCGACCTCAAGTAACTTTTCCGAGGTGCAAATTGAAACGGACAATTTACTTATAATAATTTTGTTTGCTAGAAAATTTTCCAGAATATTAGAACCTGACTTTTCTAATTTGTAACCACACTTTAAAGAGGTAGAAATTATATGTTTCTACATTTCCCATGCAATTTTCACTTCTCTATCTCTAACACCCTTTTTAGTTTTTCATAACTATTTTGGAGATAAAGTTCCCCCTCTTATTTTCCACAAAAGTAGAGATCGAAAATTAAGGAAAAATTCCTGCAACTAAACGGACACCAACTATTTTGTTTTTCTTTTGTGGTCTACAATAATCATGATGCTTAATTCTTATTGAAAGGCTTCACCTAGCTACACTGATCGAATAATTAACAAGTTACCAAACCTAATTGACCTGGAAAGGGACTAGTCACTGATGGTTAATGGAGTCGTTTAACTCATGCTAAGGATTATCGAAATGTTACACGCAAACAAGTAGAGGCTTACTATGCTTTTCGAGAAAATACCTACATTGTTGAGTTTAAGATATATGATATACAAATAAAACCATATAGACATCGCATAGTACACAACGGAAGACTTAGAATCATAATAGCAATTAATTAACTGAAAATAAATGCGTAACGTACCTCTTGCAAATGGTTAGATCTCTTGAACAAAGAAGATGAAGTGGTTTAAAGAGTTGTCTCTTAGCGTTTTATAACTCAAACCAATTTGTGTAAGAATAATGTCTTACAACCACAGTTTTGTACACATGAATTAACCGCGAATCAAAGCGATTGCTAGATCTAACACAAGCCTTTGTTTAATGAAAAACAAATCCAAAACACTCTATGAGAGGAGGGTTCGGCCGAAGGTATGCAAGAGAGGAGAGGAGAGATCTAGGGTTAATTCAATGCACAAAAGTTAACCATACACCTTAACTCTAGACCTGTATATATAGTGGTAGAATAGCTTGTAGGAAAAGTTAGGGTTTGGGCTTATGAAACCCCCATATGGCCGGCCACCTTAAGGAAGAAAAAGGGGAACCCGAATCTTTTTCATTTTTAAGTTATTCACCATATATTCTCTCATTTTACATTTAACGGTCTTTAGTTATTTCTGTTAAATAATTAACGATCGTTAGACGGACTTTTGTGTAATAATTAATCGTAATCATTAAAATTAATTATTAACTTTAATTCTCATTCACTAATGTGTGCAATCCCGTGGTCACGAGTTCAAATCCGGACATTCACGGTTTTATAAATATATATATTTCCAACAGCTCCCGCTTGGATATGTTTACAAAATGTGTAATGACATTGGTTAGCGTCTAGCAACACGCCAATGCCCCCGGCACAACTCGTGTATGGTTTTCTGGAGAAAAACCACTTTGATGATTCATCATCAAATTCATCCTTTTGTTTCTAATATCATGTTAATAAGAATATGGATCTCACTCATTTCTTAATTAACTATTCTGTTTCTCGCTTTATATGATTGATCAAGATTACCAATTCTTCTGAACATATTCCAGAAGACCTTGGGCATGGCCATGCAAACATCTTGAAAACCCTACGAGGGGCCCAAAAGTATTATACTTCAAAATAAATTTGAAGGAAACAAATCCCATTTTCACTACGATCAGAATTCATAAATTTCGCAACACTTTTGAAAACAACCCTTATAACTACCAGTTACGTATAGCGTTAGATTTCTTCATAGAAATGCACTACATCCATGACATATCTCTGGTATCTCAAGTCAGAGGATAAATATTCATGATGTACTTAATGACTAAGATCCATAAAGTATCATCATATGGGTGGGATAAGTCCTATACTCAATTCATTGAATATCATCTGAAATTAGTCATGCTACGCATCAATATACTTTCAAGTTTATTCTAACTAATACTTAGATTTGTCTTAATTCAATATCATTCCCATGTTATTGATCGACAACGGACTATTTATAATAACTTAAGTTATTCAAGGATTTAAACATGCAAATATAGGATAACATCATAATAAATGAATAATAAACGTAACAAAATACTTTATTTCATTCGAATAATAATGTTTACAATATCCTTTATCCAAATACTAAATAGATCAATACATGATAATTCTTAGTTAATGAATTTTGCCTATCATACTTGTTGACAGGGCATAATTTCAACTAACTTTGATCTATATGAATTTTGAGAATACTTATTTCAAGAATTCAATAAGTGAATTTCTTGTCTGTGTTTACACACATCTTGATATTGTCATAACATTCCATAAGGTGCGTGACAACCTGAACCAACTTTTTATGACAATCATCTTTCAAAACTTTAAAGTTTAAAGTATTCTTTATTCATTAATGTATAATGCAATTATGCTCTTAATTGAGCATAACTAGTCAACATGATCATCATCAAAGATGCAATGACTAGAATTGAGTGTTATTTCAATTATACTAGCATCATTGTGTACAACCAACAATATGCTCTTTAAACATCCGTAAACTTTGAACAGTTATAGTGTAATGTTGGTGCCTACCAAAACTCAAGTTTGTTGGCAATGACAATTATGAAACAATTTCCATATTTTCTTCCATAGAATCTAGGAGCATCTCCAGACTCTGGAATGTGATTCTAAATCCAAACATATTCCTTTTAAAATATTTATTACACTAACAACTTTCAATGTTGTTAAATCATCTTGTAATCAAGCATGACACAACAATCTTATACACAACATGATGTACATGATGAATCTTCAAGTTAGACTTTAAGATCTCATTATATATCCATCATGTTCTATTAGACTTGTTTATTTACCGCATATGTTTATAATAATAAATGTATATTCAAGGTTATATATCTTATTTCCAAATCTTACAAATAAAGTTCATTCCCAACTAAAACTTAATTAGGTGGAATGTAGTTGCCCATACAACATATAAGATTTAAAAAAATAAAATAATACTCCCACTAGCTTTCAGGAATACTTATGAGCAATCTTATTTTAAATATTAAATCAAACATGGATTTAATATTAAACATAAGAATCATCTCCTAGATGCATGCATATATCCATTCATGGATTCTTGCAGTTTGTACATATTCAAAGATTATTTGAATTCATAAAACTACTTTGTATTACTTATCGTCCGCAAGAAAAGTAATTCCACAACAAAGAGTTTTGATATTCATTGTCAAAATTTCATATCAATAAAACTAAGTATGACAATTATAATCTTTATACTTCTATTTAATGTATCTAGAAAAGAATATTCAATCATTGTTAATTGCTTAATTATCATTAATATTATTATCACTAGATATGCATTAAATATGTGTACAATATTGTCCACATGATTTCTACACAAAGATTTAAACCACTAGGGGGTTCCATCCTTTGAAGAAACTCATTTTCATTAAGATAAACCAAGTTTCTAAAGTTGATTATCCTTATGGACATCATCTCTACATTCATAGTATGATTGATTTACCACAATTCAACATTTGGTAAATTCATCATTATGATTAACAGGCTTACCATGATCCTGTAACTCGTATTTCTCAGTATATTAAATATCTGAGATATCCTTACGGATCTATGAATGATAATTCCATCATATTGAGGTCTATCATTTACATGTTTAGCCTCATAATGATATTTTCTAGTGCAATTTAGAAGATTATGTATTTTGTAATTTAATCTTTCAAGATCTAAACAAAACTCCCACTTGCCTTTAACAATTTAAAGATTACATTTAAATAGTTTAACAAGTAGAGCAACAATACATTGTTCTCTTTTGGGATATTACAAAAAACATTTACAGTTCCTGAAATTGGTTTGTTACAACCCACTATACAAGTAATTTAACAAATTCAGAACTTCAATATAAGACCTAATGTGATTCATCACTTTCCATAAAAATGGTGTCTTATTAATCTTCTAGGTTGGAGTCTTATTGAGTATATTCAATCTATACTCAATCTACTAACCTTGATAACGTTTGGAAGAAACTATAGTTATCTTGAATCAAACAGTGCCAATACATTTTGATTCTTCTAACTGAACATTCCATAAGACTATGGTATTTCATTAGAATTAATATTGTAAGATAATCTAACAGTATTTAAGATAACCATCTACTCTTTGGCTTACCTATTTACCAACAAAGTAAAACTTAATGGTACAATATAATTACCAAGTCAATCACATGCATTATAACACAAGTATTTTTAACCAAGTCAAAAGACATAAAAGTTATAATCCCACAATACGTTGTAAGTCATTGATCAACTCATTGACTTCATGCATATGTCTTAAATCATAGCAATTTAAGGTCTTACTTTATATTGTAAGTTTTGTATTAAAAGACTTCATGTTTGTGACTTTACAAAGAAATCATAAACATGTAAAATTAAAGTAATTATGAACACCACCACGGGTTTCAATTAATAATTTCAAGTTAATATTTACTACATATATTTTTTCATTCAACAAATACATAAATACTTAAAATCAAAGTAGTATTAGATTACTTTATTTAATTATGTCATTCCATGAAATGTTCAACGTAAGAAACTGCAAAATCATCCATGCTCGTTCTCACGAGACGTGGTTATTTTATCTTGGGCTACAATCTAGTTCACGTTCTCACGTAACATAAATTGTAACTACAAGTGTTTCTTAAATGACATGAATATTTAAAGTAGTCTTTGTTATCATCTTGACACATGTTCTTAATAGGGTAATCATACACATTTAAATGTATAATTCGTATTAGAACGTTACTCTCTTACCTCGCGGTCAAGAGAATCCATTTAAATCATATTTATATGTGTTGTACCTTCCACACAATAAAGATTTCTCCCACTTGTGCATGTAACAACATCATGTAGCAGATAAACAACACGAAAAACGTTTGTTTATTTGATTAATATGATTTGTGTCATAGATATAACAAGTAGATGTAGGACTATATTGTTTAGTAAGGAAACGTACACGACTATCCCTAAAAGCATAAGTGCCTACAATTGGAAAGTAATTATCTATATGATATTCAAGAGATAATTTGGATTACTACACAGCAAATAAGGCTTGTAGCTCCCACTGAATTAGAAATCGTTTCAACAACTTCTTATTCAGTAATGCAACACAATGCTCCCACTTAATTTGACAACATTTTAAATGTTTCATAACCAGTGAAAACAACTTTCTTGCTTTTTACTTTCCTACATCTTTGAAGAATCATACGTAATCATTACTAAGGTACTAAAAGGTGTATTCTATTCTATGAATGATGTGTTATCCATCAATGTTATTAACTTGAAAAATTGGGTATGCAATTTCTTCCTTAACAGGCCTACCATGCCCATAGTGGTATGTAGCACCTTTAAAGGTTAAAGCAAAACAACTAGATAAATAATGCTAGTTTTCTTTTTATGAATTTTTATGGTAATTAGTCTAGCTTCTAATTTAGTAACTCATATACATGTTTTCCAGTTAACCAAAAGTCATGTTTGTTACAAAAGGATTCATTCACCAAATGAGGGTAATGAAATCTTTATGGAAAATATGACATGCAATTGCTATGAGTTACATTAGAATTTAGACAATTCAAATGTTCCTATTATACCTTTCTCATTCATGAAAATGAATAGGATTGAGTCTCATGCTTCTCCCATGGAAAAAAGACTTCGTTTGTCTTTTCGGTAAATTATTCTCGATCAAACACTTGTTTGAAAGCAGAATGGATCAATTTACTAATCAAAGACTAAACCACGTTTACGGTTAAATGTTGCATTTATTCATTCAAAAGAATTAAATTTTAGTATTTTCGATAATTAACCTTTTGACGAAAATTAAATACCATGGTTCATAAACATATAACCATTTAATTTACACTGAAAACTAGAATCCAAATTGACATAGTTTCATGACATCAGTTGATCTGCTAGTAATGAAATTATTCAAAATTGTACGAGTCGAACCTCAATTGCCAATTTTCAAATTGCAACTCCTAGATTTATGGGATTTACATATTGCCAACAACAGTTGCAATGTAAGCATGTTTTATCCCCATCTTATGCCTTAAGTTGGCATTTCTCACTACAAAACTCAATTAAGTTGTCCAACTTAAGAAACTGCAAAATCATCCATGCCCGTTCTCACGTCACGTGGATATTTTACCCTTTGATTACAATCTAAATCACGTTCTTACGCAAATAAAAGGTAATCTCAGGTGTTTCCGTTTAATTGCTTAAGGCCAAATTAAAACATATACCACATAGAACATAATTGGTTTAATAATAATAATTGAGGTCTTCCACAATTTTAGATCTATAAAAAATTAGTGTATATCACTTAACCAAGTAAATCATACAATAAAAAAATCCATGACAAAACAAGCATGTATTTATCATGGACATAAATTACACTTAACAATTAATGCAATTAAACAAGAGTTATGCAATTTAATACACATAAAATTGCATGCAGCCTAGGGTTTTCTAATCCAATTAAAAACAAAAGTTTACAAAACCCTATTTAGGGCACAAAAAAGCCCCCCCCCCCCCCCAAAAAAAAACAAAAAAAAAACAAATCAGGTTTAGGTTTTGCAAACCCTAGATCTACACATACAATTAATAACACAATACAATTTTTTTGTTTTACGCGTTTCAGTAATTAATTACTTATTATACAAGGCTCGTGATGCGACTGTTGAGTTTAAGATATATGATATACAAATAAAACCATATAGACATTACAGAGTACACAACGGAAGACTTAGAATCATAATAGCAATTAATTAACTGAAAATAAATGCGTAACGTACCTCTTGCAAATGGTTAGATCTCTTGAACAAAGAAGATAAAGTTGTTTTAAGAGTTGTCCCTTACCGTTTTACAACTCAAACCAATTTGTGTAAGAATAATGTCTTACAACCATAGTTTTGTACACACGAATTAACCGCGAATCAAAGCGATTGCTAGATCTAACACAAGCCTTTATTTAATGAAAAACAAATCCAAAACACCCTATGAGAGGAGGGTTCGGCCGACGGTATGCAAGAGAGGAGAGAAGAGATCTAGGATTAATTCAATGCCAAAAGTTAACCAAACACCTTAACCCTAGACCTGTATATATAGTGGTAGAATAGCTTGTAGGAAAAGTTAGGGTTTGGGCTTGTGAAACCCCCATATGGCCGGCCACCTTAAGGAAGAAAAAGGGGAACCCGAATCTTTTCCATTTTTAAGTTATTCACCATATATTCTCTCCTTTTACATTTAACGGTCGTTAGTTATTTCCGTTAAATACTTAACGATCGTTAGACGGACTTTTGTGTAATAGTTAATCGTAATCATTAACATTAATTATTAACTTTAATTCTCTTTCACTAATGTGTGCAATCCCGTGGTCACGAGTTCGAATCCGAACATTCACGGTTTTATAAATATATACGGTTTTATAAATATATACATTCACGAGCTCGAATAATATACATATGTTTACCTTATGAAGACGGACATTAGATGACATCATACAGTACACTCTCTGTCGGCGTGTATGTGAATATATATTGTTGTACTAAAATGATCAAACTTGCTGTGAATTTATCATCATGTTCATCATTTATGCTCTTTTTAACTATAAGAAATGGTACTGTATTCTTTTGAATTGTAATAAAAATTTAGTGCTTTTTGTGTTTTCGTTAATTCTTCAGCTATTGTTGCTTGTTCTTCCGACCTCAAGTAACTTTTCCGAGGTGCAAATTGAAACGGACAATTTACTTATAATAATTTTGTTTGCTAGAAAATTTTCCAGAATATTAGAACCTGACTTTTCTAATTTGTAACCACACTTTAAAGAGGTAGGAATTATATGTTTCCACATTTCCCATGCAATTTTCACTTCTCTATCTCTAACACCCTTTTTAGTTTTTCATAACTATTTTGGAGATAAAGTTCCCCCTCTTATTTTCCACAAAAGTAGAGATCGAAAATTAAGGAAAAATTCCTGCAACTAAACGGACACCAACTATTTTGTTTTTTTTTTGTGGTCTACAATAATCATGATGCTTAATTCTTAGTGAAAGGCTTCACCTAGCCACACTGATCGAATAATTAACAAGTTACCAAACCTAATTGACCTGGAAAGGGACTGGTCACTGATGGTTAATGGAGTCGTTTAACTCATGCTAAGGATTATCGAAATGTTGCACCCAAACTAGTAGAGGCTTAGTATGCTTTTCGAGAAACCACCTACATGTCCAGGGTCGCTCCGCCTAGTGTTGGAGATGACCCTAATCATCATTAGGTCCTCATCTGAGCTAGATGATAATTTACACTAAACCATAATCTTACGTATAGTAATGAACTAATGAATCTAAATGTACTATTAGTTCTTATCCAATATAGTAGACGATTTTACTTGTCGTTAAACATATTGACCATGCTAGAATGTTCTTATAAAAGAAACAACCATGTTACATGAAACAAGGTTCATCTATGCTCGGCCGCTTACAAACAGATTAAAAGATTCTTAAAGGAAAACATTCAATGTTGAAGATCTATAACAGCCGGACACCCGGATATGTTGACTAGATGATAACACCTAAAAAAGGTGGATCATAACAAACACCTTTCTGATTACAACTAGATGAAACAAATTCTTACAAAAATTAAGTACATATGTCCTCTTAAAGTTAGCGCTATCAGAGTATATTTGACCAAATAATAAATGTAACGTATCAGACACCTAGAAACACAGAAGTTCAATTGCACAAAACAAGCATAGATATGCAGATCCTGACATAGCCCAAATATGTTAATTTTACCTTTGAAGATTTATTAGATTTTCATAACTAAAACCGCTACTGCAACTGTTGTAATACAGCTATGAGACTACATATACAGTACCATTTCATACAAGTGTGAAAATTATTTTTTGAACCAGTGTTATTGATAACATCAAATAGTACTGAATATGAAGTGTCAATTTCCCCCGATAATGCTCGTCATTTATATCATTTATATGGATTTACGCTTGTTTTCCGTTGTTTTCCACTTTCAGGTAAATTACGAGCATTGGAGCTAAAGAGACGCGGAAATGGAAACATATCTAAAGATTTATCACAGTATGCTATTTTGAAGAAGTTACGGCGTAACTCATCTCTCACATTACGCCGTAACTATTGCGTGACTCAGTATGCCAACTTATCAGAAGGTTACGGCGTAACTCCTTCCAGAGGTTACGACGTAACTACATTAAGTCAAAAGAGGTTCCACGCCGCTGATACTTACGCTGTAACTGCTGCATCACTTACGACGTAACCAAGTTTATTGAAGGCTACGGCGTAACCAGTAATTAGGTTACGCCGCAACCATCAGATCTAGTGCTTTTTACGATGAAATAGAAGGTTACGGCGTAACTCCTATATTGGTTACGTCGTAACCCAGATCTGGCCTATAAATACCCCACGAATTCCAGCATTTCTAATCATCCGATTCCAAACACAACACTCTGAGAACGTGGGAAAAAGCTCAAGGCAGGTCTAGAGGAGCATACGGAGCTGTTTCCAAGGGAGAAGTCACTCCATTACGATAAGCATTAACATTTTATATTTCTTTTACTTTCAATTCATGTATTTCGTACAGTTGAATATTGAATTGATTTGCATGATTAATATGAGCGGCTAAGCACCTTTTGGTGCTAGCCTAGTTATAATTCCTTAATAGTTTTGTTTACGTTTACCTTTAATTCCGTACAATTATTTCTAAGTGTATGCATGCATAGTTCATTGGTAGCCACCCTTGGTTCGGTAATTTTGAATGGCGGTAGAGGCCAATTGCCTAGGAGATATGACCAACTGACCCTAGGTGAGCGGACTGAGACGGGAAGGGTAAGATATGAGCAACTGACGACCCTTTCTACTTGTGCGATTTGACCAACTGATCACCTATCATTTGGATGAACTTAAGAATTGGGGGGGGGGTGTAGTGTCTAAGTTCCTAACGGCCGGGCACTCACTATTATGAATCTAGCATGTAGCGGTACTTAATGACTTGGCTTAGGGGACCAGGAACAACATGACTTATGACGGTGCGCCTGATTTCTCCTGTGGTGGCATCTTTGCTGATAGGTTAAGGCGAATTGACCAAATGCTGTCCTCTCGAATTTGACCCCACCTGAAGTAATTGGAAGTAACTAGACGTAGACATAACTAGCTAGGATGATTGACTAGGTTAGCACCACTTCTCTCTATTGATTTCCCTTAATCATTTATCTGCTTTTATTTTCTTTATTCTGCATTAGTAGTTTAATTAATTAAATCCCTATCAAAACAACTATTATTCTGTGACAATTAGACTTAGTAATAATCCGACACACATAGCTCTTGGGACGACCTCGGCTTTCCCATTTACTACACTACACACGACCGGGTACACTGCCCGGTAGTGCACTAGGGTAGACCACAGCTACCGAAACCCTTTAAATGGCCCAAAAACAAAAGAAAAGTAAGGATAAAAATCAAACCCAATAGTCAAAATCCTATCTTGACTACAACATTAAGGTATTGAACTCTTACCACCTACACTATCATCACAACTGTAATTTACTGCAATAGAAATCAATCAACTGCAAACGTAACAGAATAACGGCTGGTGCACCATTTGTCACCAACAGCATATAGCTGTTGAAGTGGCCAACAGATCCTCTAAGGGGGTGAGTGTTTCTAGGCCATTTGGTATCAGAAAGTTTCTAATTGTATGCCATTTGTGCAGTGAGATTTTGTGTGAATATTGAGTGCAATGTTATGTGCAGGAATAAGTGCAGAACAAGATAAAAGGTGGGAAAAGTTTAACAAGAAAATAAACTGTATTGATATCTAATAACTGTAATTTACAATCCTATTTATAGGTTATGAAAGGGTATGACATAAAGGTTGTGTTGGTTCATTAGAACCAACAGTTATGTCCTTTAACAATAATAACTGTCATTAACTGCCCTTTCTATAACTTTCTAAACGACCAACCATGTGGCCTATCTAAAATCTAAGTGGCTTGCAGCCTTAACTAGAAGTATATGCAGTCAATGATCATACATTCGATCATGACTGCATAAGTTTAATAAGTACAATAAACAAATGGAAATTGTCTTAAATATGGCATTAACTATAAAATCGGCATTTTGAACTTATGAGATATCCAACATTCCTCCCTAAGGACAAAATGTTGTATGTTCTTTGTCTTCATTCCTGGTGCATTCAAATGATGATGGTAAAATCATCATTTGAGAAACTGTCATAGTCTCCTTCAATTCTTGAGCTTCCTGTCCCTTTTTCTTCTTGAAAATTCATCTTGCTTGATTCATCATTGCTGTTGAGATTCTCTAGCATCACACCAAAGTGCTCAATCCTTTTGCCTTCTTGCTTGGTTATGGGCTCTTTCTTTGGAATCCCTCCATAGCATTTCTCCATGCTTCCTGAAACAAGTCCTTCTGTTTCAGTGTGTGAGGCCCTAGCTGTGCTGTAATAACACTTAAAGACATCTAACTAAAGATTGTAGCATTCTTTTATCTCATGGAAATTTTCTTTTTGTAGACCAAAAATTTCTGCAATGTAATCAAAGCCTTGTGTAAAAACCACACTTAGGTATCTACCTAGTGTGTCAACAAGTTTATAGAGATCCATTAAGTAGATCTCTCTGTTATTAATTTTGGGTGGAATGGGTCTTGGTAGATCCCTATTAAGGTAGACAGTATAGAACCAGATAAAAACTTTATCAAATAATTTTCAAAAGCTGTTCTATTCTTGGCTTATGATTTCATCAATCTGTAATAAGTCAAGAAATGTGGCATAATCTTTAAGGAAGAAATTTTAGTAGGGTAGTGTACACCTTTTACATAGATGAAGTCATCTTGTTTTGGTATGGTGTCAATCTGATTCCCTTCTTCCTTTTGCAAAGAACTTTCATCATGGAGTTTATAGAAGTCCTCCATGTATTTGTTCTGCCTTTTCTTCATCTTATCTTGATAAAAACAGCATTCATGTGGGTTCTTGAACATAGGAACAGGCTTGAACCTATTTCCTTTGAAAGTAAGTTCCAAACCTTGCGCTTCTAGTTGCTTGGCAGAGAGGATATTGAATGACACATCTGGTGTGAAGTGCACACCAGGGATGATCAGTATGTCTGATCCTATCATGATCTATACCTCTCCAACCCCATGAACAAACATAAGTTTGTGTTGGTCTTATATCTTCTCGACATTGAACTTTTCCTTTAACCTTGCAAATAGATTCAAATTAGAGCAAACATGTCTATCTATTTGGTTGCTAATATACTAGATTTTGTCCCAACCCTCCTCATCTGTCCCTTCCACAATGAAACCTGTGGACAGATGTATGAAGTCTGGGTAGGTGATTTGGATCTTTGAAGTTTCTGTGTCCTCTTTTGTTTCTGTAGTCTGCTTCTTCTTTTCTTTATTTGGACAATTGGCAGCAATGTGTCCTCTAACACCACACCCATAGCAAACATACCTTTTATGTTTTTCTAAGTTGCTTTGTGGATTTGGTAGGGACTGATTGTATGCTTCAATGTCCTGTAATTTCTTCTTTAACATGGCTTTACAATCTTGTGAAAGTTGCCTCATACATCTCCCAAACTTGGTGTTACCTTCCCTTTGAATCTGTCTTTGGATAAACTCCTTTTGAAATCTGTTTGGCATGATTCTCCTAGTTTTTGTGCTCTGATGCCACATGTTGAAGTGGCCAACAGATCCTCTAAGGGGGTGAGTGTTTCTAGGCCATTTGGTATCAGAAAGTTTGTGATTGTATGACATTTGTGTAGTGAGATTTTGTGTGAATATTGAGTGCAGTGTTATGTGCAATGTTATGTACAGGAATAAGTGCAGAACAAGATAAAAGGAGGGAAAAGTTTAACAAGAAAATAAACTGTATTAATATCTAATAACTGTAATTTACAATCCTATTTATAGGTTATGAAAGGGTATGACATAAAGGTTGTGTTGGTTCATTAGAACCAACAATTATGTCCTTTAACAATAATAACTGTTATTAACTGCCCTTTCTATAACTGTCTAAACGACCAACCATGTGGCCTATCTAAAATCTAAGTGGCTTGCAGCCTTAACTAGAAGTATGTGTAGTCAATGATCATACATTGAATCATGACTGCATAAGTTTAATAAGTACAATAAACAAATGGAAATTGTCGTAATTATGACATGAACTATAAAATCTGCATTTTGAACTTATAAGATATCCAACAACAGCAACATTAACTCTATAGTTCATGACAAAAAAACTTCGGTATGCACACATAAAAATAAGACAAAGCAATATAGGACATCCACAAAAATCCAACAGTCATAAACCAAGAAATCCTTAGGCTGCCCCAGTAAGGAGGGTCAATCCCTCTTATTTTTCCTGCCACGTCAGTTTTCTTTCTCCAGCGACCTTCAGGCGATTGGGTTCCCCAGTAAGGTGACCTACACTAAAAAAAACATACCCCACAAATATACCTTTTATATTTATTAAATAAAATTAAAAATAAAAAATAAAAAAAAACTCGATCTTGTTAACGATTACTTCCCTCCTGGAACCATGATCGATCGAATGGCCACAGCAAGGATGATCGATTCATGAATTGATCGAGTATCGGTCGATCGACCTTACTGGAACCAGCCTTAGTGCAACATCATTACCATAACATAAAATTGCACATATGCAAGGAGTACTTCTGAAAAAGTTAACCTTCAAATTATGTATGACGAAATAAGTTCAAGAATTCATCCAACTCATCACAAAACAGAAAAATTGTTCTTCATTGCATGCCGATACATTTAATCTCCAACAGAGCAGTTCACTTATTCCTGTAAAACAAATAAAGAAATTTAATCAAGATCTCACTAATTTAGTCCCCACCAACTATTTACAATAACGATCGTGTATATATACTCACGTCAGCATCAGAACGTTGTGGCGATGGGCTTCGAGAATCTGCTCTTCCAGGGGGTGAAACACTTTTTGGAGTGGCTGAGCGTTCCTTTTCAACAGGGGCTACAGGACTTCTGCTTCTAGAAGGCGATTTGCGGGAGACGCGCTCTTACGAGGACTAACACTGCGACGAGGGGGAGGAGAAGCGCTCCTATACAATCCAAATTAGCATCTATCAGATTCTTGGGAGAAAGTAAGGAGAAAACGTATAGTATAAATATGCCACACAGGTATTTAGAAGTTTACACCAAAGGCCACCCAAGCATCGATATAGTTTTTTTCAAGTCAAACTGTCATAACGCTAAAAATGTGCCAGCTGAGCAAATCAGAAAACTGGGTGGCTATAGTGTATTGTGTTGCAAATAAGCATATAATGCTGTTTTAGAACTTGCGGGGGCTTTAGTGAAACTTTTTTTTAGTCCTTAGGGTAGCCCATGCATACACCATCCATAAAATAAAGAGGAAAGATAAGAAAAACAAGTGGGGTGTCGAGCATATAAAACTTATTTACCTGATAGGAGACCGGCTTCTAACCTTCTCATCATCATCATATATGGACCTCCGACGTTCCATGTGATAATCAGGACTCATGCTGCGACTTCTGCTCCCTTGCTCTAGGCCTGTCATAATCAGACCGGTCCCTGCTTCTGCTACGGTTTCTCCGCCTTTCTCTGTCCCTATAGTCGTCTCTATGACTGGAACTACATTCAGAACACAGCAAAGATACAAAAGTAACCTGCTGTACAGCATATGCAGAAAACCTCATTAATTTACATATATATTAATTTAAAGCATATATCATATGCCACTGCCTAAAAAAAGATTTTCATTTGCAGTGTTAACATTGCATATGCCTCAAATGACTTGGCATTCATACCCATGCTTGGGTATCATGGTACTTTTTAGTAGTGTCTAAAAAAAACCAGCGTACCTCATTTGGAAGAGGTAAGAAATTTTTTATTCCAGCCAAATAAGCGTGTTTGCATATAAAGATCTTTTACCTTGGCCTGGGACTTCGACTCCCTGACCACCCCTTCAACTTTTCTGCTGGTTCCAGAATCCTTCCTTTACGACTATAGCCCAAAAAACATAGCATACAAGAATAAGCAGATATTACTAAACACGCATAACTAATACAAGTTACAACTTTCTGCTGACAATCATAAGTTAGTGCATCTACAAATCTACAATTGCACAATTGATGAAGCAAAACTAGCCCATGAGAGATAAAATTCTAAAGATTCAAACATCTTTTTAGCTAACATGCAACCCAATCAGCAAAATGTTCATCAAGAACCGTCCATCCAAAATCCAACAACAGTCACATTTTCCATGGAAGATGAACCTTCCAAAACGTCTTTCAAATCATCTCGTAAATCAAAGCTCAATACTAGATACCTTAAATCATGGAAACATAGCAATCGACTCCTAGTGAACAATGTCAACCTCATCATCAAACACCACGTTCCATAGCCGAAGCCTTCTCAATTTCAAAGATTTTGATATAATCCGATAAAACTTTGACCAAATGATGGTAAAATGGTTTACATCAATGGTGCTTGTGTGGAAATTTTCTTACATCAATGTTATATGTGTATTTTTTGGTCCCTGTAGTGAACTTGTTCTTACAAAATTGGTCCTTGTGTGGAAATTTTCTATACAAACACAGTAATATAAAAAAGATAAAACAAAAACAAACAACAAATTCGTATGCTATTTTTCCCTATTGTATATATTATTGTGTTTTATAACTATGTTTGTGTGTTTCAAATTGGGCTTTGCTGAATTTGTTTTGGATGCATGTTCGGCCGCAAAAGTAGATAAATGGTGTCTAATCGAGGTTTGTCGTACATGTCAAACAGAGGTTTAAAAGTTAGTGGCCATTATTTCACAATGATCGCCATCAGCTATTCCATGAAATGCCACACAGATTCTAAAATGAATAATGTTACATAGTTTTTAACATCTTCATTGTTCACTGGTAATGTTAAATAAGTTTTCATTACTGAAATTAACGTGTTAGCAACGTTTAAGGGGCAGTTTTACAGACTTATAGTACTCGTGGTGCATGCTCGTTAACATAATAAAAATATACAACTACTTGGCGTGGTTTATCCATTACATGTAACCAATATGTATTCAAACAACATAAACTAAAGTGATTTATTGATAACTGAAAATACCTATGTCTATATAAAGTAATTACAACAACACCATCTTACATCGGAAAATACCATAAAAACTCTAAAGACCGGAACCAAATATGATAACTGAAAATACTTTGTGTCTATATAAAGTAATTATTACTCTTAGAGATGCCTTATGGAAATGAAGCAAGTTCCTGTGAAACATCATACATTGTAGGCCTTATCTTGGGATCTGAATTAACACATCTTATCGCTAGAACCAAGATCGATGTCACAACTTCTTTGATTTTCAGGAGTGGAACTGGTAGACGATGATCCAGTAAATCTTTAAGGTCAACCTCGTTGGTTGATGAAGATGTTAGAGAAGTTACTATATCACCTGGATGCTCACCTTTGATGACTTCTAACACTAGAACTCCGAAGCTATACACATCACACTTTTCAGTTACTTTCATTGTGTAAGCAAATTCTGCAACAACAAAAAGAAAAAGTTATGAGTATACCCTGAGTCTTGTTTTTAAGGAACTAACAACTTAGTTTGTGTATATTATGATTGACAACATAATAAACTTACCTGGTGCAAGGTATCCATATGTTCCTGCGACATTACTCCAATTCGACGAGTCTTTGTTCAAAATCTTGGACGTGCCAAAATCCGAAACACATGCTTCATACTCTGAATCAAGCAAGATATTTTTGCTTGATATGTCACGATGAACGATAGGGGGTGAACAATCATGGTGCATATACGATAAAGCATGTGCAACACCTTTGATTATGTTCACCCTCTTCTTCCAATCCAAATAATGTGCGGTTTCATTGCTCAAAATATCAGCTAAGCTACCTCCTTCAAGATACTCGTAAACCAAAAACGATATTTTAGTATGTGAACAGTAGCCATGTAGCTTCACGATGTTACGGTGTCGTATCCTTGTCAATGCTTTGATCTCATTTAGAAAATCATCGTGATTGATCACTTCAGCCGACAAATGAAGTCTCTTTACAGCAACTATGTCACCTGAAGCCAAGCTCGCTTTGTACACACTTCCGCATCCCCCCTTTCCGATGCAGTATGACTCGTTAAATTCCTCAGTTACCTTTAGGATTTCGAGGTAAGTCTCCTTACCGTCAAAAGTTGAAATTGCGAAAAAATCTGGAGACGGTTTCTCTTCGTCCACAAGTTGTGTCGATGACATCTTTTTCGATCTCCACTTATAGAAAGCTAAAGTTCCCATAAGGCAACCAAGTAAAAGTGCTCCGAGAAGTGGAAGAGAAATCACGAGTGCTAGTTTGCGGGGTTTTTTGTTCAAGGTATGCCTTTCTGAAGCACATGGCTGCAATCCGCTAACATTTCCGCACAAATCTTTGTTCCCCTGCAATGCTTCAATCGAAACATTCATAAAAGCTCTGCTGTTGGGAATGGGACCTTCTAACTGATTAAATGATAGATCAATGATCATCAGGGCATTAATTGAGCCGAATGTCTTTGGAATAGAACCAGAAAGAATATTGTGCGAAAGATTGAGCATGTCCAAACTATTCAGGCTAGAAATTGCTGAAGGGATCTCACCACCGAGTAAATTGCGACTCAGATCAAGATAAGATAGGTGAGACAGTTTACCTATCTGAGCTGGGATTTCATGAGTAAGTTCGTTGTGACTCAAATTTAGGTTGAAGAGTTTTGAGCAGTCCCCGATTGAAGATGGAATAGACCCATTTAACTTATTCATGGACAGATCAAGGGCCGACAGTTCAGATAGCAGTCCTAGATCTAGAGGTACGAGACCAGAAAGGTGATTGTTGCTCAAGGAAAGGGTCAGTAGGCTAGTCATCCTTCCAAATTCACTTGGTATCTTCCCAACCAAATCATTGGAAGAAAGGTTAAGTACGTGTAACTGAGTCGACTTTCCAAGAGATGGAGGTATGCTACCGTTGATTTGGTTCCCTGCGATCTCTATTCTCGTTAAGTTCGTGCACTTACTCCAGTTATCTGAGATCTCCCCATAAAGCTTGTTGTCATTCAGGTTGATGTAATCGAGGTGTGGATAGATACCAAAGCTCTCGGAGATATCTCCTGTGAGCTGGTTTCCTTCCAAACGTACTCGATTCAAGCTCAAACAGTTGTACAAACTCTTCGGAATCTGACCAGTTAGAGTATTGTTGCCAGCGAGAAGTAATTCAAGTTCCTTTCCACTGCAAATTTCATCAGGCAAACTACCAGAAAGATTATTGTTGCTAAGCTCTATTATTGCCAACTTCAGTTTTCCTAATTCTTGTGGAATAGGACCTATTAACTCATTGTCATTTAGAAACAAAATTTTCAAGTATTGTAGGTTACCGAATGAACTTGGAATGGAACCATTGAATCGATTGTTGTTTAATTGTAGAGTAGTAAGTGATATCAAGCTTCCTAATTCTTGTGGAATGGGACCAGAAAGTTTGTTTGAGTAAAGACGGAGAATACTAAGGAATTCGAGTTCACCTAGAGATGAAGGTATCGGACCATTTAGATCATTATTCTGTAGATCGATGCATGTGAGTGACGTCAAATGACCTATTTCTTTCGGTACTGATCCTCTCAACTGATTCTCCGATAGAGACAAGATTGTTAGCTTTTTCAGATTGACAAAAGTTTTTGGGATAGATCCAGTTAAAGAGTTATCGGCCATATAGAGCGCCTTTAGATCATACAGATTCCCCAATTCAAGAGGAATTAAACCCGAAATCTTGTTAGAATTCAGATCAAGAAAACCTAATTTCGATAACTGCCCAAAACAGCTAGGAACTGAACCATAAAGATTGTTGTGACTCAACGCAAGGTCAGAGAGAAACATCAATTGACATAAGCTTTTCGGAATCGAACCATTCAACTGATTTTCAGCCAAATAAAGGGTTTCAAGATTTCTTAGTTCACCAATCTCTGGCGGGATTATCCCCATTAACAGATTAGTAGAAAGATCAAGATAAACAAGTTTTGACAGGTGACCGATTTCAGATGGGATGTTCCCAGAAAAGTAGTTTATACCAAGATTTAAATATACAAGATTAGGAAAAGAAGAGAATGATAAGTGATCAAGCGTACCGTTTAAACCAGACGACGAAAGGTTTAATTTGTTTATGCTGCCTTGCTCATTGCATGAAACTCCATACCAGGTGCACAGTGACACTGTTTTTTGATCATCTTGCGTCCATGAAGGTAGGATAAGTATGTTGTTTTGGGTATGAAGGGTTGCTTTCCAATTGATTAGAGCATCAGCTTCATGTGAAGAACATGAAGTAACATATAGGGTACATAAAACTGTAGCAAGTAAGAAAATGGTGGAAAGAAAGAAAGCCATATTTTGTATTTGTGTGTGTTTATATGATCGGTGACCTTCTTTGCAGCGAAAAACTAATCACATATGGATACTTGATTACATAAACGAAACATAACAATCACAAAGCATAAAGTCAAGTAGTTAAAACTAGATAACACAAGGCATTTCCGTGTTTACATCTGCTCTAGCAAGTCTATTTATATATATTATTGATATGGAATTATGGTTTAAACTCAATTAAGAGATACTGTAGTGTGAAGAGGGCTAACTAGTTGGAAGATTTGCTTTCTGAAGTTTCCTTTGAACGAGGGAAGTGCCAGAAATGAAATACTCGCTGCTTGTCAATGAAGAGGGCTAACTAGTTGGAAAATTTGGTTTTTGAAGTCTACTTTGAAAAGGAAGTGCCAGAAATAAAAATACTTGGTGCTATCAACAAAAAGTACAGAAATTTATTTATTTATTTATTTATTTTGGAATGATTTGAATGCTTAAAACATTTTTGTCACACAAGATAATAAAACATTTTTGTCACACAAATCTTCCAAAATCTTTTAATAATTATTTATAAATTTAAAAACTGAAATGTCACATAATTCAGTCATCAATGAAATATATCGCTGGTATCACAAGTTTACGGGGTGTTTCTATTTGGGATTAAGTGGCATTCGAGTGGGAAATAAAAGCTTGTATAAACAATTGAAGGAAACTTATTATGAAGACCCGTACAATAATGATGATTGTGCAAGTTTAAGGGGTGCTTGACTGATGCTCAAATGCAGTTTGTTAATGCCTTTGATATTAGTCTTCTTGGTCAACTTAGATATATAGCATATGTAGTAGGGCTAATAAATATGGCATGTCATTCTTATGATATTTAATTTAGGTTTAGAGCACAGTTGGTGTGCTTGTTTTCGCCTACTTTTTGGTTAAGATGTGAGATTCACCCACATTCGTTGTACTTAAATGTTTATTTGAGTAATAAATTTACAGAGAAACCCTTAACCAAAAAAAAATAATAATAAAAAATAAAAATTGCCAATGTCATTCTTATTAGACTATTATTATTAGTTATATGTTATATTTTATGGGCTTAGCCTTGTTTAGTTGTTTCTAGAATATTCTTAAGGTGATTATATATTGTATTTGATAATTAATGGATAACAAGCAAATCATTATTCCAATATATAAGTAATAAATGGCAACATACAAATCTTTATTGTTTATATAAGTGGGCCAAACCCCATAAGGGGGAGTTCGACTTCTTTTCAAACTTGTATTACTTGTATGATATGTTTAGGGCTTTCCTAATCCTACTAGGACGCTTTCATGATATCCTATAAATACCAAGGCTTCCTAATCGATTCATAATCAATCCTCTAAACTCTAAAACTCTCTCTAACTCTTCTCCTCTTGCGTGCGATCGACCCAAGAAAACTAAAGGGTCGAAACCCTTTGGTCCATCTCTCATCTGATCCCAAGTCGACTTTAGTCGACTCCCTAGTCAATTTCTAGTCGATTAGGGTTTTACCGCATTCGTACTCGCCAAATTGCATAGGTTCGTAACTCTAGTTCTACTTGTGCAGTACTGGTGAATACCTGATGCAGTCCAAGCATGATTTTTCAAGAAACCTGTTTGTCCCAAGTTGTGTCAATTAACTAATATCTGAGTAAAACAGTATCAATAAGACATAATTAACTTTTAAACGTGTAAAACTTTATTGATTACTAATCAAATAAATACAAAGTGTTATGGATCACACTAGATGAATAATAATGTAATGAATACTCTTTGAACAAGTAAACTTGATAAGTCACAACTTTACAAGCATACATGTATAGTCGAGCTAACTCGGTCAGCTGACTATCCGGATATCGACAAAGGAGTAAATACGCTTTTTAATAAACGATACAAAGATAGTAAAAGCCATGGCATTTGCTCCGGACCAACATTCTCTTATATAGTAGCACAAGGTTGTCTTGATCGTGGGGTAGTTGAGACGTGTCAATAATCCAGTGGAAAAGTGCAGTAGCATTTAATGTATTTTTATTCTTGGAACAAGTCAACTCTACTTTTGTGAACAGTTTTGCCAACTTTTCACAGTTCTTTTCACCAACTCATACTTTGATATGCTTTAACTTGAAAAACCTTTTGTCATGCGTCTTTACTTTAACAAATTAAGCCCGCTTAAATTTATCTAAGAGATTCAGAGCTAAGCTTAGCTAGTTGTATCAAAGAGTGATCAAGTGTATCGAGGACTGTTATCCTCTGATTCATTTTATACCCTCAGCGAGTCCCTTCTACATCTTAGCTGATATCTATATCACCTAATGAGTATGTCTTCAAGTCGTATTCGACTTCCTTAACGATGTTTATGACTTGAAATTTGATGTGCAGGTTCGGGGTCGAAAGACTTCCTTTCTCTGAGCAAGCTTTACAACCCTCTAGGCAGTGTACCTGATCGTTGCAGTGTAGTATGGGTAAGCCCAGGGGGTTGATCGTTCTCTAGAGGAATAGAGATGCTAGTAGAGATGTATGATGAGAAGATGATGTTGATGGTCATTCTTTTTAGCTTTTTATATTTTTTAGGAAAACACGTAAAATCTCGGGGTTTAGGAGTGGGGAGTGGTAATTCTACCAATTTTAAATACTAATAATTTAAACTAAAAAAACTAATTTAATAATGAAAAGAAGAAAGCTATGGATTGATTGGTTGTGTTTCTTATGATAATTAAAAGCATTTTTACTTAGATTTTTTTACTCCCTAGTTATCTCTTATTGGTCGGTTAAATTGTCACATCCTCATTTTAATTGGTGCGTTGTATTCCGTGTTAGTCATAGGGGGTGCCTAATTCCCTACTTCTATTAATTATAACTCTCCTCTAGACTATCCGGGATCGCCAAGTACCGTAGTATCTCTCCAGAATAATCTATTATCTTAAAGCTACAACTCACGCAATAAACAAAACAAAGGCTCAAGTGTACTCTCAAGCTTTGTGCTATTTAGGACGTTCAAGCTCGCAACAATTAAAGAAGAAGCTAGTTTTCCTTACTCTAACGTCTACCAATTAAAACAAGAGACAACCTAACAATAATCAACAACTAGGTTTCATAGATCTAAGCAAACACAATAATAATTTAGTTGCACATGATATAAAGCATGAACACAAGCAAACAATTGAACATAGGATAAATATGGTGATATAATGGATTAACAAACTTTTCTTTGAGTGTAAAGAAGGGTTTGGAACCCTAAAATACTGCCCAAGTCGGACTATGAACGAACTAGGGTTTTCTCTCCAAAATATTATACACAGAATCAGAAAATTGAAGTCTATATATAGATATACACATGCGACGGCGTCGCCTTTTGATGGTGACGCCGTCTGGTCGCCATCATTAGGGTTTCGTTTTAGACAAATCGTTAGGACGACGTCAGTTGAGGAAGTGTGACGCCGTCGGGCTTCAATAAGGGAGCCGTCTTGGAATGAGTCTTAGTCGTCTGGTGTAAAACAAAGGGAGACGCCCTCCTGAAATAAGGCGTGATGTCGTTATGTTGTAAAACCAAAAAGTTACCTGAGCCATCGCTTGAGACTTTTTAGAAAACTTTGTGAGCAATGGCGGCGCCCTATGGGTTGGGACGTCGTTAGGCTTGCAAAACAGCCTAGAAATCTTGACTTTGTCGTTTTCTTCATGTTTTCGCTCCTTTTCGTCCAAAAGTTCTTGATTCTAGCAATTTGCTTCCAAAAGACCTAAAACGTGAAAAGGAACAATTTTAAGTAGCAACGGATATAAAATATATCAATTTGAGGCTTAATTGACCCCCTAAAAGCGTATGTTTTAAATCCTTATCAAATATCCCTACACTTGGAATTTGCGTGTCTTCAAGCAAATGTGCTTTTGGCCAATCAATTTATAAGTTAGGGGTCATTTAGCATTGGTTTATAATAGTTTACAACAAGTACAAGCGCCACAATAGTCATAACAAGCATGGAAATTATACACTAGCACCTCACAATTGGTGTTTGGATTCTCTCATCTCTCGGGTTTATATGAAGTATAACATGTAAGATAAACACTCACTACCTGTCATAGTACATAGATTACCATAGGCTTGAGAATAGATCAAACCTCCACCACTTTGGTGTAAGCACCTAGGAATAACTATCTAAGAGGTCTTTACAAAGGGTTATAATGTTAGGCTTCGGGTAGTGAAATAAAGGGTTTTGTTGGATATGGGGAATTTTTAGTGGTGGCAAGTCAAAAATCTTATGTTACAAGCATGTAAAACGCGGCGTAGCTAAGCCAAGACTCGACTCACTAACACTAGATAATAACTTGAAACAAAATTAAAATACATAAACTCAAAAACATAAACATAAAGATAGATGTAGGATGGTAGTCCGTATGTTTTTCTCATTTTTTTTGACACTTAACTCTTTTTTTTCGATTTTTATTTTTCACACCTTTTTACTCTACCATCCTCTAAGATAACATCAAATTAAAGGGATTTATAGGAGCATCCCTACACTTGAGTTTTTATTTCACTAAAACTAATTGACCCGAATTGAAAAGATCAAAACACTTAGAGTACTTAATTACGTAGATAAAGGGAAATTGAATTTATTGTTCCTTCCCTTTACTCCATAAAATACTACTTAAACCCATGAGTCCCAATCGTCCCAAAACTGTATACAAATGATATGACTCGACTTAGCAACCATGCAAGTAACTAGATAATTGAACTAAGGGTATAAACAATAATTATAATAATGCACTAAAGATAAGTGCATACAAGGTAGGCTAAGGCGATTTGGGTGTAACATTTGGGGGTGGATTGTAAACAATGCTCTTCATTAATATTCCGGAAACCGAAACATCACGAGAACCGCGAAAAGATAGGCTTTGAGGGGTTAACTAGGGGTATCGTGTACTAAAGATGAGTACATTGCAAGGGTGTGGGGAAAATCACTCAACCGATGTGGATGACGTAATTAAATTACAGGTTTAAAACAAGGGTTATCCTAATGCCTCTTATCATTTAGTTAATTCTAACTACACGAATGTAGTCTCACTAGTGATCTCGGAATGCATCACAAAACAAGTTCTAGAATCTATTATACTACCGGTACACTCACTAAGCATTAAAGATGAATGCTTTTATTCCTAAAGATCTAGGGGCGAACCTCACATTTTTGGGGTGGAATTTGAGTGGTATACGGTTTTTTTTTGCTAGTCATATAATTCGTATTCATGAAACGCTTTATTAAGACTAAAGTTTTAGTCGTAAGTGCCATAAAAAATTTTAAATTTGGTGCTAAAATTACCCTAACGAATATTTCTCATAGTTTATTACACAATTTACCAAGGACAAGACAAAAATCAAGTGAGTGAATAGTTTCTAAGTTCCCGTTTTATTCTCCCTCTCTACACTTAAACTGAACATTGTCCCCAATATTCCCTGAAAGTATCAAAGTTATGATAAAGGAAGGTAAGAGAAAGAAACTAGTACTCCCCTGATTAGCTCGATAGGATATGTATAAAGTTGCGTTAAATCCTCCTCAAGAAGAATGAGCAAGTAATAAGTATTGGTTCTATCATGTACTTCATCTTCTTGTCTAATATAACCTGCACACTTATAAGAAAACAAAACAAGACCTCGCGTAAAATCGGCGGTATAAACTATATATACAAAACTACACTAGAAAGCAAGATATAATGCTTGTGGAATGGATGTTTGCAGATTTTCTGGAAAATTAAGAATTGGAAGTTTCTAAAAATTAAAATTTAGACAGAAAACAAAACTTTGAATCTGTTTATACATTACGGGCCGTCGGGCTTTAGTCCTGACGCCGTCAGGTTATTCTGCCAGAAAGAGTCTGATGTGTTTTCCGAAAAAATTCTGAAAAAGTTACTTCTTTAAAGACTTGGAAAAATTCCTGCAAAGCATCCATTATGACTCAATACAAGCATTTGACTCTAACAAACACACAAATATATACAATTCCAATTATTGTTAATCTCATGTTCATACAAGTTCTAAAAACATATGTGATCTTCCCTACACTTATCTTTTTTGTAAAATACCTTTATATGCATTTAAGACGAAGTTAAAAACAAAATAAGGCATTTTCACAAAACAAACATGAGGATTAAACAACAATGAAAAAGATATATAAACACATAAACAAAAAAATGAAAAACACAAACATGTAAACAATTAAACATGGGTTGCCTCCCAAGAAACACTTTTCTTTATTTATGAGTCTTGTAGCTAGACTCAAAGTCATACCCTACGTGACTTCACTACCATCATCCTCTTTATTCATTAGGTCCTTTTCATTGATTTTGTAGTGTTTCACGCGTCTGAATTCCTTTCCATCGTCGTCAAGTAATACAATGGCTCCACCTCTTTTTGCCCCTTTCACCGCATAAGGGTCACACCATTTTGGCTTACGCATTCCTTTGGGTGCTTTTAATCTTGAATTAAACAAAAGCACCTTATCTCCTTCCACAAACTCTTTAGGGCTCTTGACCCCTTGGTCACGTCCTTTAGTATTATTATCATCATTTCCCTCATGATGGTTCCCATAAGATCTTTCCGTGGCGTAGTTATGCCCGATTATGTGTTTATCTCGTTTCCATTCTCCTAATTCAATCTCCTTATCCTTTTATTCCCTAATCTTTTCCTCTCATTCAATGATTTTTCTCCTAACAACGCTATTGTGAACTTGTGAGTCATGATCATCCCTCCTCTTTTCCTTAAACTTCAAAGAATGTCTTGAGGCTATAGGTATCCTAACTTTGCTTTTACCACTTTTAAGTACCATAACACCCTCACCACATTTGATTGTTGCTTTGACGGTGGCTAAGAAAGGTGTTCCCATAATGAGAGGCATGTGTTCATCTTCTTCAATATCCACAATCACAAAATTCACCGGGTAGATTCTACTTGCAACCTCAATCAATACATCCTCTGCTATTTCTAAGGGGTAAACATATGAATGATTTGCTAAAGAAATTCTAAGATTAGTCTTGATTGGTTTCTCCTTAGTCAACTTATTATAGATTGATAAAGGCATTATGCTTACATCGGATCCCTGGTCAGCTAAGGCTTTTATATCTTCTAAGTCACCAATGCTACGTGGTATTATGAAGTTATCAAATATCTCCTATTTCTTAGCTACTGACTTCTTAAGAATTGTCTCGTACAAAGGCCCCGTAGGCATAGTATTATATTCTTCCTCCTTTATTTCACCTAAGAAGGTCTTCCTAAGAGCATCATTGTACCTAAAATTGTTTACTAGGTAAACAATGGTTTTTTTTTATTGACTTCATGTTTAAGGTAGTGTCCTACAGTCTTAGGTTTATCCTATTCCTTAGTATTGCCCCCATCCTTACAATTCGAGCTATTCTCTTTAATCCCTATATCCTTCTCCTCAACAACCCCATCCTAACCACTAGTTTGTTTTTTGATCTCCTTATCACAAACAATGGAAATGGCGTTAACAAACATAGTGGAGGCAGCGTGGTCATCTTTTCTTACTAACACCTCCTCGGGAACCTTCATTTTAGTGTACTCCTTCACTAAGTTCATCATCTCAATCATCTTCTCCTGAATTTCTTCCCTTTGTTTATAAACTTCTTCCTCAAATTTAGCTAATCTTTCCAAATGAACCGCCATGTATTCTCTCATTTGTGTTTTGAAGCTCGGTGAACGTGGTTGTGGTGAGGAAAAACGAAAGCATTTTAGGGAAGCGGGGTTTCTCTCGCGACTAGGCGATTCAGAGAGGGTGTTGGGTTACCGGTTGAGGTAGCGAAGTTGACTGGTGATCGAGGAGTTGGTCCAGGCACTTTTTTTTTGGGGTAAAAGGTCAAAGACCCGGTAAATATATTACTCCAAAAAACGTTTAAGTACAAAGGATATGGGTGAATCCCATATCTTAGCCCGTTACATAGGCAAAAAGCTTACATAACAAGATACTTCCTATTCTCTATATAAGAAAATAAACCACTACTCAAAATATAACATTAGGCTCCTATGGAGATAAAATTACTTCCTACCAAGGCCTTGGAGCTTGATACCATACGTGTCATAATAGGCATCCAAGTTTCCTGGAAGATCGTAAACCTGATCTGCATAGTTATCATAACCATAGTCATCATAGTCATCTTCGCGATCATGACCACCACCAAATAGATTACTCGTCTCATCAAAGGTGTTCACAACCTCCTCATCATCACTATCAGAATCCACAATCTCTCCCACCTTAGTGAATGGGTTAACCCTCTTAGTAAACGAAGTAGCCGGGAAATCCTTATTATAACCCTGATAATCAACCTTTTTAATAGGCTTACCATTATCATCAACAAGAGTAGCTTTCCCATCAATAAGAAGCCTTTCAAATTCCCCAATTTTCTCAACAATGGGGGTAGGACCAGCCCCGTTAGCTACCATTGAATCACTCACAAGCGGATCTTGTGATACATTACCTGTTTCGATAGACCCAACCTCCTTTGCTTCCATTGTATTACTAGAAACCTCTACATCAGTATGATTGCCAGATTCCTCGGGATCGATCGTTATTAGAGTACATGCAAAAGGGTTAGATGTAGCAATCTTCATCCCCTCGTACTTGCCACATCAGTTTGTCTTCTTCGCACTATCCACCTTCTTGGGTTCAGGAGGAGGTGCTTTAGGTTGATACCTAAATTTAGGACCCACTTTAGTAAAACCTCCCTTTCCTGGAACAATTGGACCACCATTACTACCCTTATTCTTGTTAGTGCCAGGTTGAAAACCATCATTAACAATGTTTGGGCTGAGTAGGAAGTGGAACAGATTTAGGACAATCAATCAGTGTATGACCAAACAATTTACATGTATCACACCGAGGCGGTTTCCATTCATATTCCACCCGAATCTTTTCAATAGTAGATCCTATTCCATCAAGTAATGGTATCTCAACAGTGATGCTCTCCTTAAGAACCTGATCTACTTTAACTTCAATCAAGCATCTAGCGAAACTACTTTGGCCCCATGATTCCAAGCACATTTGACTAGTATAAGAATCTAACATTTTTGGAGTACCAATCAATGTAGCTAGGAGACTGAGACCATCATCAGAAAATATAGCAAGGGGCACATCATGGAATTTAACCCATACCAGAATATTAGTCAAATCCTCTTTAAGCATATTGGTATTCAAAGTCCATGGTTTAAGAATAATTGGCACATTCATAATCATCCACGGTCCGTTTTCAAGCACATCATCAACACCTCTACGAGTGGAAAACTTAAAGAAAAAGAACCCCTTCGCATTCATCATAACCTTTTGAATACCATACTTGGCCCATGTATTACGAACGTAATAATCAACAACCGAAAAAGCAATACGTTTACCAAGGAAGTAACCATAAAGAGTATTCTCAAATTTAGAGTTTACCTCCTCAACAACTTTCATAGGAATGGAGAGATCCACCCCATTAGATTTTTTACTACACTCCAACCTACGAAAATTTGATTTGCGTTTCGTCGATTCATTAGCAGAACTCGTACCACTTGTAACACCAACATACGACATAGGTAATATATTAACCCCCAACAGATTGAATAATTGGCGTAGCACCGGTTAATTTGTCCTTAGGTAGAGAAACATGTACCCTTCCAGCTTTAGGAGCTACACTACTACCATCACCACTAGGCATGATTAGCCCCCTAATGGTGTCCTCGACACTGTAAACTGTAGATTGGGAATGTTGCATATTCAAAATACTTGTAACACCAAGAGGCCTGCATCCCAAACACGAATCATCAATACTGCATGTGAAACCGCTTCACAACCTCATTGGCATTCATATCCCCTTGACAAGCAGAATAAGTAGGATTTACATCATGTGGAACCGGCTCCACATGAGGTTGAGCGCCTACAATCCATTAAGGCATCCTTATCAACGTTAGGCACACCCTCCATCAACACGACAATAAACAAACCCTAACCAAAAGAACACAATCTAAACAAGAAAAAACAACCCGAGCCAAACCACGTAATCGCTACGTATTAATTAAACCCTAGTAATAAACTAGGGTTTATAGCGCAATAAATAATGATGAACTAACCTGTTAGTGCAAATATTACGATATTTAATCATCTATCTGATCGTTTGTTTTGATTGATGACAAACATGTAACTTGTAATACATAACGTAAAATGTACAAGTTACTTGTAATTACATTTGTCTCAACATACATTCAACACCTCTCGATGTCTCAAGTTCTCGTATGTTACAACCGCAGTTCTTACATGTTTGTTATGTGGCATTATGATCAAACCCATTAACAAATCATTTAGAATGCTTAAAATACGTTTAGAGTCACTAAGTATTTTAATAGGTTAACCATTCTATTTTCGAACCTCATTTTACATTTTGCATTCACAAGTATTTCAAAAGGTAACTAGACATTTTATTAACTAGTTACATAACACATTTTACAAGTTTACCTTGATAAACCTTTTAATCTAAAAATGGAAATACATGTTACATCATGTCATGCATCATCTTTGAAATCCTTGGAAGATCACTTGAATATTTTGGTTAGATTGACACTCAATATATCAAATGTGATCTTAGTAAGATTTGGTAATATCTTGGAAAGATTTGAAGAAAGATTTTTTATATTTTATGTCAGGCACCCACGGAACCCTTTTGCATAAAGGGCGGAACCCTTTAAAGGGCTCCTTGGTCCGGGCGCTCTGACACACTTTTGGCTATAATAGAAGCCCATTGTTTTCCCATTTCTTCACCACTTCAAATCACATCTTCTCCACCTTCTTGCATACATTTAGATCAATCATTTACAATGTAATAACATACATTAAACACCCTAATGATCATGATCATAATGCTTCTAACATCCATCTTTGTTGTAAGCATACTCTTTGATCAACCAAGGAAAGTTTGGAGATTTAGCCATCCCCACTTACCACAAGTTGAAGATCTATCACAAGAAGTTTAGGGAACTTGTGATCTTCATCATGAAGGCTTCCTATCAATGGAAGTTCATTTAGAAGTAGTTATTCATATCCATTAGACATTTGTGTCATGGATCATTAGTGTAAACATCATTGCATCATAACAACACTTTCACCAAACTAGATTAGATGGTCTATGTGTTTGTGCCATAAAACACAAGGTTTATTATGTTGGGCCATAAAACATATTGGGAGTGGTTGTACCCTTGTAAAAGAACTCGACATCTAGCTTAGTGTCGGAAATATTGTATAGGCGACGTTAGGTTGGTTCTACCTCGAACTAGAACCCGTTATTTAGCTTTGTACCGGAAAAAGTGTAAGCGACGATTGTAAGGTTTTTCTCCGAAGAAGGGAGCTTGTTGATTTAGTGAAGTAACTCTCGAGTTAGGTACTCGAGGAGTGGAGTAGGTGAAAGGAGATCCGTGACTGAACCACTATAAATCCTCGTGTTCGGTTTGCACTTTCCTTTCTTTATCTCTTTACTTTTATACTTGCACTATACTATTGTTTGTGATGTGGTTTGATGTTCATGATTGTGTGACAACTTGGTTTACCATACTTTATATTAGTCACAAACAATAATTGGTACTTTCATATTATAACAAGCTTCATAAGCGATTTGATACTAAAGATCTAAAGTTTTTAAACGGTAACGTATTCCCCCCCGCTTTCCCAATTGGTACGAGAGCCATGTAGCTTTTATTTTCAAAACAAATGGTTTTAAAATAGAGTCGATCCATGTATCAAATTACCATTGAAGCGAAAAATAATATGAAAAATGTTTTGCTTGTTATACTTAGAAATTTTGTTGTTAAATGTAACTTTGTATACAAGCTTGAAGGTTTTCTTGACAAATAAAATAAAAAAGTTTGTTGAAAGAACTAGTAAGTATTGTATTGTGTGCTATAGAAAATTCTGAAGAAATATGATTTTAAAGGAGTGTTTGGGATAACTATAAATTTAGTTGAAAAATCACCTCGTAAATGTTTAAGATAAGTTACATAAGTAGATATGTTGTTAAATATGTGTATTATATGTTTACTATGAAATCTAGTAAGTCACACACGTTTTCTCTATGTCAAATACTAGTTTTGGTGAATGTCTCAGAGGACCACGGCACCAAATCTTATAAAGGGCGGATCCTTTTATTTGGTTCCGTGGAATCCGTGTGTCAGATATCGTTTTTTGGGCTTCAAAAAATCATAACTAATTAACCGTAAATCCGATGCAGTCGAGCCACCTATCATTTTAAAGGGAATTGAGTCTAATTTCATTTAAAAATACTCTCATGGCCTGAGTCTAATTTTAAATAAGTAAAATATACCAAATACTACAGTATGTCTAAATTATTGAGTTTCGCTTTAATCAAAAACTCAAATTTTTGAATCAAGCAATTTAAGTTGGTATTCTTAGAACTTTGATACAACTTCCTTTGAAACTAAATAATTTGGTAATATGTTTAAAGGAAACTAATCAAGCTTGGTATACATCGTCTTATTTAAACACAAAAATGAAAAAGTGTCTTTCTTGTTATGCTATGCTAAATGACCACTTGTTTATGTTGTTTGCATATATGTTGCTTGCTTACTTTTCAAATTGTTGGTTACACTTGTTTGTTTGCATAATATAAGTGTCAATCTTGCCATGTTATTTATTCGCTTGTTTGACGATTTCTTGTTTATGCACAATAGGTTATTTGATAGATTTTGTGCACTAAATTGGAAAATTGTTTTATCATAAACGTAGAATTAGATCACTTCTTTTGCATAGGTTATACTAACATCTCGCATAACTTATGAAATGTCATAACTCACTTAGCAATAGTATACTAAGTAAATTAGTCAAGTACTTTGAAAATGAAGGTTTTAAGAGAGTGTTTGGTACAAGGACAAAAACAATGTTGTATGATGAAATTTATGTGTTTTCACCATAGGGATGATAAACTAACTTAAAACATTGATGTATGCTAACGGTTCATGGGGGATAACACAGGTGTTATCAAATTTTACCCATTTTCACTTATATGTGAAAATCGTTAGCCCTTGGTCAAAGTCTATGCTCCACTATGTTTGTATATGTGTTATTGACTTTCCTAACTAGAAATGATTAATGTCACATGTTTTAAGCAAAAATTAGTTTGAAAACTCCCGACACCTAAAAATGGGTGCATGAAGTTTTAGTTGTCCACGATTAGACGGCACCAAAAATTTGGTACCGTCTCATTATGCATTTTGGTACCGCCATTTCCAATACAGGCGAGACGGTAGCAAATTAAGGTTCCACTTTGTCGCGAAAAATTGGTGCCGTGGATTCTCTGGTAAGTTGTTTAATTTTACTAAATCTCAGATTACCAAATTTTGTTTCTAGGATAGTTGTTAATGCATATCTTTCATACCTCACTCAACACATCCTCAATGAATTAACTTAGGATTTTTGACATGATCTTAGACACTTCCATCTCATTAGAAACTACTATCTTTGTATGAATTAACATCAAGTGCATGAATCCTTAGTTCCATAAATCGACACGTTCAGGATGGTCATTTTCACACCTTCCATTACTTTTCCTTAAGCTTAGCATTTCTCAAAGCAAAGTCAAAATGACTAAATCTTTAACCTCAAATAAGACTCTTAAGAAAACCACTAGGATTAGCATTCGATCTTGTTGCTACATTAACTTGAACTCTTCATCCTTAGACTCATTACCTCTCAACATCTCATCACCCATTCAAGATGTGAACTTTCTAAACTTAAGTACTCCAACTCCACCACCAAAATCACCCACCATTATGACTACTTCACAACCATCCAAAACATCGTCACTACCAAAGTCTCCAAAAGCTTGTCTCTGTCAAACTTTGTGCAACACCGACATCTCTCCGTTTCGGATGACTTAGATGACTTACCGAGACTAACAAATCTGGACTCATTATTTGCAAAAGTATCATACACAAGTCTATCATATGACTATAGATATTGTTTTGTATCTACATGTATTGCCTCACTTGGTTAACATGAAAATAATGTGTCATCCTTCAAGACGATAAGTATTTACATAGAGTCATAACTCACACGTATGTTAAAGACATACTATCAAGTCTTGTTATCCTTGAGTTCAATCTAAGCTTTATAATCTCAACAAATTAGGATTGACAACTTAAGTATTTCAATCGAAATATTCAAGTATATGCGACTTACGATTGTAGTCATTAAAAGTCATATCCGAAAAATCAACAACCAAGTATTTTAACAACACATGTTGAAACACTTATCCAAAACAAACAACCCATTGTGCCACTTATCCCTCTCTGACACCTACTCTCCCTCTTCCATCTTTTGGCACCATTAAGAGTATTGCTCATGATCTTCCAAGAGCATCCTTTAAATCAAACGTCCCTTTCAAGGTGAACCTATACCTCAGCCCCTAAGCTTCATAGACATACCAAAACTTCAAGCACTTCACCCACTAGTTGTAGCAACCAATGAACCATAAGAATTAGTATCCGTATTTTTTGTGTTCAACATCTATGGACAAATAATCAACCTAAGTACTCCCATAGCACAACAAACCCCTACATCACCCCATCCTTATTTAGACACACTAGAAGACCTACCACCTAGATCAACCAATCCACCATCCTTACCATCATTTGAATTCGTTGAGTGTATTGCTCAAAAACCCTTGTGTCCAACACTTGTATTGAATCAAATGCACGTTTGAACAAACTCAACCATTCTTTCCCACATATAAGGACATAGATAATTCATTATGGCTAGAACCTCAACTATCAAATAAGCATGGTGCTCTTGGTAATTGTTGTCAATTTCCACTAGGTATAAGTAGTACTACCTTCACAAATTATCAAAGTATTAGTAATACATTTGTCGTTAAACTTGCATAATTTAGTTAAAACCTCAAATCAACATTTTAACAACATATGTTAAAATCAGATCTCAACCAACATCATACACCCCAAGCAACAATGACTCTTGAGGAGTATACATAAGAAACTCGAGTGAATTCATCTTGTCATCATCTAGTGAATATAATCTTGAGACCAAGTTTATTTAGATGGGACTATCCGATTCAAACACTTTGGCTTCATATCTTCATTTAGGAAAACATGATGTTTTGAAGAACATTATGACTAAGATTCATGCATTAAGCTTTCATTTTGTTAAAAGGATATTGTATATCCTATGCATCACTCTTAGCGACATAAATAGTTGTGTTACAAGAGATTTCATTACACCTCATTGGCTAAATGATCTTGAAACAAACATCTACAAGTTCTATGAACTAGCATATCAAATTCATCTTGTCATACTTGTTTCATAAGCATGATAACTTTATCCCATGGGATAATCTCATTTGTTGAAAGATACTATTTGTATCTATTTCCTTTCAAGTGTACATCATAACCTAACCTTGCTCAAACCTTGTGCACATCCAAGGTTAAAACTACACATCTCTAGAGCATACACATGATCTATTGAAGTTGGTAACCTTACTTAGATTCTTGTTAAATAAAGAGCTCTCTTGAGAACGTTCTTAGTTTAACATATTCCATTCTCTAGTCTTAGATGATCAATTCACATTTGAAGTACACACTTCAACATAAAGATGTCATCCATTAGATCATACAATTAGCGTAATTTGAACAACTTTCTAACACAAATTCAAACATTGTTTATCAAACACACCATTGTTAAAATTCATGTGTATAACATGACGTCTTCATCACTTTAGTTATATTGCATATTAGTTGTGTCACATTAAGCCAAGTATTGGTAAACTATCATCTTTTATGCACTTTAATAGGCAAAAGTAGGAGTTCCCATCTTTCTAACATGAGAATGACTACTTGAGAACCTATTGCACTAGAAACTCAATTTGACCTAACGGTTGAATTGCTTCTTAGAGAGAAGTTGGGTATGTGGAATCACCGTAAAATGGTGCGTGTTTAGCCTTAATTGAGCACCGCTAATAATAGTCTCATATTCATTCTCCAACTTGAAAAATCTGTTTTCCTATACTTGCCTAAAGTAAGTGTTAAAACATTGATAGTTTGCCTCGCCTTTGGAATACTAATCAAACAAGTAGTATATATGACTTTTCTTTTAAAACCACTTGCATTGCACTTACATGTGTTGATAACATGTTCTTGTTTGATCTGATAAGTTGATTTGACATTATCTTAGTGTTTGATAACTAGTCAAATGTGTAAACCTTGAATGCGGTTTTATCTTCATAATGCTTGTATTCTTGTTTCATGTACTGCTAAGCGTTTAAACCTAAACTTTATTTGCATGATGCTTACTTTAATTATTTACAGCATGATTAACATGTTACTTATGAACTCATAATATGTGCATTCATTTGATAATTTTGATATGATATATTTGTGTTTGAAAGCTATTAGTTGGATTCATTACATCGATATGTGATAGATCAAATGATACATGCTCTTGTTTAAAATGATCAATTGTCTTGACATTTTCTTGGTGTTGATACCTCTTGATTAATTGTCAAATGTAAACCCTAGAAAGTTTTGTCTTGTGATACTTTATGCCCACTTAATGTTAAGTGTAAACATGATTTGCATGATATCTAAGGTTGAAGAAATTTTTTGTCATCTATATAATGTTTCACATGACTAATGTGAACTCATATTATAATAATTGATGTATCCATGTTTGAAAGCTATTGTCTTTGGACATTCTTAAAATCTATTGCAAAGAACCATTCTAAATGTACATGCTCCAATTGTTATGTCTTAAACATGGCTTGCATAAAATCTTTCATCTTGTTTCTTTTTTGTAGCATGCTTTTGTTTTGCTACGTGTGCACATATAATCTGTCAAAGTGCTTTTGGTATGACAATCTTTTAGAATCCTTTTATCTTACAAATTAATCACATAGATGTGTATATCAAGTATGCTTAAGTGTCTAAGTCCACTTTTGACAAAACAATCTCATAATGAAATGTCTTGAATAAAGTCATATTCTTGCATAATATGATTGTTTTGATGCTATCTTGTAATGGTGATTTCTTGTCTACTAAGTGAAATGTCTTTATTTTTGCTTATATAATATGTTATCATTTGATTTCCTATCATTTAACATCTTTTGTCACTAACAAATTTGTTTTTGTAGGTTGATATAAATTATTTGTTATCTGTTGAACTAACTTTATATGCTCATTTTGCATAATCCCCTTTATTGCTACGTAGATTAGTAATATGCTTTGTAGGACCCTTGCATATACTTTAAAAGCATATAGAATTGATTCTGGGTTGGCTTTGCATTTTGTCTTTTCAGTAGATGATTGCGTACCCAATCAACAAATCAGCTAAATCACTCCAACTTTGCATGAATGGCAATAAACATCGACTTAAAAGCTGGCAAACGCGAACTCAATGAAAGAGATCGAGGTATAGTGTTTCCCGAGTCGTTATGTATGCTAAGCTATCTGATGGATTATCAAGCGTATAGTGATGGGGAGATTTGAGGCGGAAGGAGATTGAATTATTATAACTTCACCGGGGAAAAGCCAACAAATTACAGCGGCAAGTAAATTGAGGTAAAAAAGATAAAAAAACTATTAAATAAGCAGCTATCACTATATTTAAAATTGGTGAGAGCGTTTTAAAATTTGAAATTTAAAACTTCGTTCACAAGAATAAAATT